>CAOJBI010052727.1:0-17700 GCA_948277035.1 Euphorbia corollata
GAGGATGGCCTTATTTCTCCAATGATGTCAATCCCCCATGCTGAAAATGGCCAAGGCGTAGTCAAAGCCTGTAAATCCATCAAAGGAAGATGGTTGATGCTTCCATAAATCTGACATTCATGACAAAGCTTTACTTCTTCAACACAATCACTTAGCAAAGTTAACCAAAAATATCCTAAACGTTGGATTTTCTTGGCTAACATCACGCCGTTCATGTGTGGTCCGCATGATCCTGCGTGTATTTCTCGCATCAACTTCCTGGCTTCTACTTGCGAAATACAACGTAGCAACAACCCGTCTGAAGATCTTTTAAACAACTGATCATCAACTAATCTGAAATGCACTGCTAGCCTTCTAAGCGAGGTTCTGTCTGAATCAGTAGCCTTTTGTGGATAAGTTCCATCCTTCAAATACTGAACAATATCCGAATACCATGGCTGCTCTTCCTCACCAGAGTTCTGAGCTACTGACAAGTAGTACGACACCTTAGTCATCTCAACAACCAATGGCTTAATCAGCTATTTCTGGGGTCTTTCCCACATTGATGCCAAAGTTGCAAGAGAATCAGCCATCTGGTTTTCTTCTCTCGGCATGTGACAAAACTCACACTTGCTGAATAGCGCGGCTTTTACCCAAATGGCTTCCAAGTACGGCCTGAGTGACTCCTCCTTCAACTCCCATTCACCCGTTACTTGCTTACTGACTAGGGCCAAATCTCCGATAATCTTTACTGCATCAGCCTTCATAATGATTAATGAAGACATCTCGAATAAACAAGCTTCATACTCAGCTCCGTTGTTGGTTGTTGGAAATTCCAATCTCTTAGACAGTGGAATGATTTCGCCATCTGGAGTGATGATGATTACTCCAAGACCAGCTCCTTTTCTATTCACAGCACCATCAAAGAATATTATCCATCTACCAGGAACTCTAAAATTGGTTGATTTGCCAGGAACTCAGCTACCGCTCGCCCTTTGATGACCTTCTTGGTGATGTATTCGATATCAAATTCTGACAATAACAACAACCACCTAGATAATTTTCCAACAAGTGTTGGTGTCTGGCAAAGATACTTCATCGGATCTACCTTAGCCACAGCTTGTATACGGTAAGACTGGAAATAATGACGCAACTTCTTTGTCAACCACACCATGGCAGCACATGTTTTCTCCATGATTGTGTAATGCGATTCATAATCCAGCAACTTCTTACTTAGATAATAAACCGGGTACTCTTTCCTGTCTTCTTGCTCCTGGACCAACATAGCTCCAATTGATCTGTCTTCAATTGCCAAGTATAAAATCAGCGGCTTTCCCGGAGTTGGCGGTCTCAGCACTGGAGGATTCACCAAATACGACTTTATTTTGTCAAAGGCTACCTGACACTGCTCATTCCACACAACAGGTTGTTGCTTCTTTAGCAATTTGAAAATAGGCTCACAGATCATTGTATGTCGAGCTATGAATCTACTGACATATTGTAAAGAACCAAGAAAACTTCGGATCTCCTTCTCCGTCTTTGGCACTGGCATGCTCCAAATAGCTTCGATCTTATCCGGATCCATCTCAATCCCACGCTGGCTAACAATATGCCCCAAAAGTTTCCCTGAGGTGACTCCAAACACACATTTCTTTGAATTGAGCCTCAAATTGTATTTCTCAATACGAGTCAGGAATCTATCCAATATCACCGGATATTCTTCTAGAGTAGCAGACTTTACCATCATGTCATCAACGTACACCTCAACTTCCTTATGGATCAAGTCATGCAACAAGGTGGTAACTACCCTTTGGTAAGTTGCCCCAGCGTTCTTCAATCCAAATGGCATAACCCTATAGCAGTTTGTGCCTCATTCTGTGATGAAAGCCATCTTGAACTTATCAATCACATTCATCAGGATCTGATTGTATCCTGAAAACCCATCCATGAATGAGTACATAGATGCTCTAGCTGCATTGTCAATCAATACATCAATGTGGGGAAGTGGGAAATCGTCTTTCGGAGTTGCCTTGTTCAAATCCCGAAAGTCAACACAAACTCTCACCCTTCCATCTTTCTTCGCAACTGGAACCACATTAGCTAACCAAGTCGGATATTCAACAACTTCCAGGAAATTTACCTTAATCTGCTTGGTAATTTCTTCTTTCACTTTTTCAGCCAATTCCAGTCGAAGTCTTCGCATTTTCTGCTTAACTGGTCGGACCTTAGGATCAGTTGGAATTCAATACTCAGCGATGTATCGGTCAGCTCCCGGCATATCATCATAGGACCAAGCGAATGCTAAAGTGTGTTGTTTTAAGACTTTTATTAATTCTCTCTTTTGCTCAGTGGATAAGTCATTGGAAATAAATATCATTTTAGGTTCTTCCTTTGTGTTTAAATTTATTTCTTTTAGAGCAGTGTCATGTATATTAAAAATACTAGATGAATGCTGGAATGGATATGCATGATCGTTATCAGAAACACCACACAAATAAGTAAAGTCATTCATCTTATTAAAGGCATTAGACACAACATTATCAAAGATATGGGCAATAAATACAAAAGACTCATCCTCATCTTCCACAGGTGGAAGGTCTTCTGTTTGTGTGTTTGTTATAGGTTCTGTCAACTCCATGCTGCTAGAGTCCTCCGTCTATTCTTCCATTTTTGCTTTTACCTTCATGAGCTTGGCCATTTCTGCTATCAGCTGGTTGACCTTTCCTTCATAAGCTGACTTGGTAGTTTTTTTTACATGAGCTTTTACCATCTCCAATAATACATTAGCAGATTCTTCGAGGCTTTTCTCTACTGTATTGACTGACTTTTCCGGGATAGGTTCAGCTGGATTGGCCTTTTTGATCTGAGCGAGAACAGGTTTTCTCCTTCATCATGTTTGATCATTAAAACATGCTTCTCTTTAAGCCTTTTCGAAGTCCCATTCGACATGAGCCTTTTTCGCTTTCTTGGACTATTAATGCTTTCACCGGATTCTTCTGATGCATATCCCTCCTAGAACTTGAAATCCTGCAAGAACCTAGTGTAGACGAATATCCAGTTCGCACAATGCTCTTCTGGTAAGGATTCATACCATTCACGGGCCGATCCTCTCATAAAATGCTCGAATTGTGATGCAAAACATAACATAGCGATTTCCTGATTGAACATAAACTCATGAAATACCTCTAAGTAGGGCATAGGGTCAGAATCTCCCCAATATAACACGCAGAAAGGAATATGATAGAAATCTTTACTTTCCAATTTCAAAGTCTGCACATAATCATCTGTCATTTTGATGAAGAAATCATTTTTAGAAAATCAGGAAATCGATACCACATTTCTCTTCCGAGTCTTCTTCCGATTCTTGTTCTTCCCAAATTCTCTTCCACACATGATCTTCAGATAATCCTCCATCATCAGATACCACATTTACAAACCCATACAGGACTTCTAGCCCCTCGTTCTGTTCATTAGCTTGTGGCTGCTCCCACCAACGTATCCTCATATTTTCAGGATAAATTTCTGCGAAGTAGTCCATGAAGCTTCCTGCTAGATAGAGCCAATCCCAATTTCGCTGAACTGGAAGGGATTCAAACCACTAGAGAGCAGGACCCTGCAGAAATCTTGGAAATTGAGAGTTGAATCCAAATGTCATAATTCCCTTCATGTACATAAACTGGAGAAATTTCTCAATGTGTGCCATTGGGTTTGCATTTCCGAAGAATAGCATGTCAACAGGAACCAGGTAATCAACTTTTCCCTCTCTTGTTATCCTTCGAACATAGTCATTAACCAGGCAGATGGTGTCAAAATCTTCCATAACCGCATTCACTCCCAAATCCTGATCATGAAAGTAGTTTTCCGAGATGTCCTGGTGAAAGATGGTTCCTCCGATGTGGATACTGATGGAATTCACCTGTGTTGGGAAGTCAGGCAAAGGATTAGTCTGAGTGCTCGACTTCTTCTCTGGTTCGGCTAGCCTTTCATCTGCAATCATTTATTGAATATCCTTTAACAATCTCGTACATTTGTTCGTACGGTGTCCCTTTGCAATATGATAGGCGTAGAAGTTATCCCTGTCAGCAGGTGCAGGAGGGACAAATGGCTTTAAGCTTTCCATGTTCCCTGCTTTCCTTAGCTTGGTAAAAATCTGGGATAATGACTCCACCCAAGGAGAAATAGATTGCCAAGCTCGAACCTGGGTAGCTGCTACGGTCTCGACCTATTTGACTGCCGATTGAGAAGGCTTGGTGAATCCTGTCGCAACAAGTTTCGAGGAACTCCCTTTGTCGTAATCCCGGCTCTTGTAGTAGGCTTGGTACTCTTCATTCCTCAAGCGGTCTTCTTCCTCATACCTCTCGAGCTTCTTCCCATATTCGAAAACTTGGTTGAAGGTGTCAAAATGCTTCATCCTCATTTGCTCCCGGTATTTTGGAGTAGAGCCATCAACCAGCTTAACAACCAGAGATTCCAGCTTTGGAGCCCCATCTACCAGCACTTGCACTGCCATCCATCTGAGATAGTATGCCTCAAATGACTCGTTAGGACGCTGCCTTACCCTCTCCAAATCCGGTAGGGTCGTTTCTACCTTCAGATTGAAAGCATAGTTTTCAATGAAGGCCAAACTCAACAGATTCCAGTCGAACTTGACCTTGGATGATATCCTCATATACCACTCCATTGCTGGTCCACGTAAGGTGGTTTGGAAAAGATTGACCATATGCGCACGAGGAACTGCCATGCTGGTCATCACCCTGAGGTATGTTTCAATGTGTGCTTCCGGAGATCCAGTACCATTGAAAGGTGCAATGTAGGGTGTAAAAAAGTGCGGAGGAAGAGCTTCTGTTTTAGCTAAAGAAAAGCTGCCAGGATCCGTGTACTTTGTTGATGATGAGCCAGCCAGCCTTTCAAGCTTAGGTAGCATGCTTTCAAGGGCAGCCAGCTTTGCTTTGAGCTCGTTCATGTCACCTCCACCAGATTCAGATGTTCCAGCTCCGTCATCTTCCACGGGTCCAACATTGCCAAGAGCTATTTTGAAGGTTCTGAGAAAATCCTCCGATAGCATCACTGATCCCACTGCTCTTATTACCTCATCATGATTGGCCATGGTCGGACTAGAAACAGTTGTGTCAGATGTGGAAACAGCTATCTCAGATTTTGATGTGCGAACTAAACGTCCTTTACCTCGAATCCAACCTGAAATATTTCCTAATTCTAATTAGACTCTTTGTGAAAATTTCTTTTCTCAAGAATGAATGAATGTATGTATGTACGCATGACAATCTGTATTTATTTTACATTATTTATATTATTTACAGTGAATTTAATTATGTTTTTAGTCATTCGGGGAATGCCTAAAAGAGAGTGAACGGTGACGTGCATCTAGATGAAAGGAATGGAAATTCGGCAATCGCGATGTTGCCTGAAAACGATGGTCACTCAGGGAATTCCATGAGAGGTTGAATTTGTTTGGGGATCATAATGTCGCCTAGAAGGTTAGGTCATTTTATCAATGCCTAAAGATGATTGTGTCTTACTGGACGGAAATTCAGCAATCATGCTGTTGCCTGGGAAGCTAGGTCATTCTATTGATGCCTAAAGATTACGTCTCGCTGGACGGAAATTCGGCAATTATTCTATTACCTGAGAAGATAGGTCATACTATTGATGCCTAAAAGATTACATCTCGCTAGATGGAAATTCGGCAATCATGATGTTGCTTGAGATTGTTAGGTCATTCTATCAATGCCTAAAGATGATTGTGTCTTACTAGACGGAAATTCAGCAATCATGTTGTTGCTTGGAAAGCTAGGTCATTCTGTTGAAGCCTAAAAAGATTACGTCTCGCTGGACGGATATTCAGCAATTATTTTTATGTTGCCTGAGAAGATAGGTCATACTATTGATGCCTAAAAGATTACATCTCGCTGGATGGAAATTTGGCAATCATGATGTTGCCTGAGATTGTTAGGTCATTCTATTGATGCCTAAGATGATTATGTCTCGCTGGACAGAAATTCGGCAATCATGTTGTTGCTTGGAAAGCTAGGTCATTCTGTTGAAGCCTAAAAAGATTACGTCTCGCTGGACGAAAATTCGGCAATCAATCTGTTGCCTGAAGAGTTAGGTCATTCTATTGATGCCTAAAAATATTACATCTCGCTGGACGAAAATTCGGCAATCACGTTGTTGCCTGAGGAGATAGGTCATTCTGGGAGTGCCTAAAAAGATTACGTCTCACTGGACGGAAATTTGGCAATCATGATGTTGCCTGAAATCGGAGGTCATTCTAGGAATGCCTATGGTTTTGCTGTATTGGACGAATTTTCGGCGAACACGATGTCGCCTGGGATGCGTGGTCATTTTAGAAATGCCTAATTGGTTGGGAGATTCAGCAATCATGATGTTGCCTGGAAAGGAATTGGTCATTTCAACAAATGCCAAAGGAATTTGAAAATTTCGGCAATCGCGCTGTTACCTAGAAAGAAATTGGTCATTTCTACGAATGCCTACATGGTTTTGGAAATTTCGGCAATCACGATGTTGCCTAGAAAGGAATTGGTCATTCTATTGAATGCCAAAGGAGTTTTTGGAAGTCATTCTAGGAATGCTTACGGGGTTTGAAAAGTTTGGATATGTGTGTGATAGTGTCAAGGTCACTACATGGTTATTTAATGTATAGGTACAAATTTTGGTTATTTACAACAATGTAATATACATTAAAATAAAAGATGTCCTGCACATGGAACAAACGTCAAAGCGTGCCTTCCGCCCTTATTTCTCCAATCAGGTTACTTCGCTTTTTGTCAACAGGGGACTAGCAAAGTCTGCTCACGTTCTCACTGTGATGGGTTAATCCTAGTGGGAAGTAGCTAAGGTTTATCTATATGTGGGCTTCGGTCTCGAACCAGGGTCGTAGTGTCACAATGCGCGTGGTACTTGCGGTCCACCTGGCCCTAAGCGAACCAAGCAAAACTCACGTTCTCATTATATACTCATGTTCGATAACCTTTCCAGATTAAAGAAGCAGTGTTGTACAGACACAAGGTGTGGCCCCAGTATCGTCACCCCTAGTAACTTTGTAGGCAAAGGAGATGAAGTCCGGAAACACATTGTGTAATCAGGGCGGAAAGATGCACATGCTATGCAAGAAAAAGTTTTATTTTATTTTAAAATAAACTTTTTGGAACATGGAATATCTTAAATCAACAGTAATTTCATTATTTTGCCTGTAACCAAAATGAATTTTATAAAAATAAGATTTTTATAAAAAATTATTTTCATTTTCCCCAGCAGAGTCGCCACTGTGAGTGGGCCGGGGGGGGACGCGAGCGCGAGGACCGGCAACAGGGGCTCAGCGCCTTTTCGTAGAGGCGTGTCGTTTCGATTAGTTGCCTGATCCTGAGATCGTGCGCGTGGTCGTGTGATAAAAATATGATTCGTCGAAAGACAATTGTGAAATTTTATAGCAAAAATATTTTGTGATAAATTTCTACTGAAAATGTCTCCTGGGTTGTTATGCGAGAAGACATGGTCACAGCCTTTGGTTTGAAGTAAAAACAAGGTTTAAAACTTCAATTAACAACAAAACTCAGAGTCGCCACCTGGTTCAGCTCTACCAGGAAATTATGGTATAAAAATATATGTACACATATATAAAATAAGTATATGTATATAAGTAGATATATATATATATATATATAACAGGTATATATATGAATATACAAACAATTAATTAATGAGATTAATTAATTAGGGTTTACCCTCAGCGTACCTTTTCTGGAGTCCAGGATGGTCTGAGAGCTGGCTTGGAACCGATCGTGATGAAATTGATGTTGAGAACAATCTTTCCGATGCTACGTAAGTGAGGATTTGTGATATCAGGATAAAAATTCGAATCACAAAAGCTTACCGGTGCTACGGTGAAAACCTTTGTAAAATTGACGAAAACTTAACCCGAAAAATCGTAACCGAAAGAGTAACTTGATTTAGAAATCAAACCCGAGTTTAAAAACTTAAATCATTTTGAAAACTAAGTTAAAAACGAGTAGAAATCGACGAAATACCATTAAAAACCTTTTTTTTATTTTTAATTAAAAAATTTCATCCTCCTTCATCTAAATTGGTGAGCTATTTATAGCCCAACAATTGAGTAACTGGTCGATCCACCATTTACTCCATAGGGAGTAACTTGTCGATTGACCAGTTACTGAGTGGAGTATTACATCACTCCACTCAGTAAGTGGCCGATGACACGCGCGCATGCGTCGCGTTTTTCCGGGTCTTTTCGATTGATTCTGACATAACTTTTCTGGACTCTGATTCGGCCCAAATTGGCCAACTCGGACCGGAATTTTTCGGTGCTTGCAAATAGTGATTCTGTGATTCAGTGCTTTATGAACAGTGATTTTCCGAAATTTTGATTTCTGTGCACGATACGGCTCCGTTTAGGCTCTCGAAACCCTGGAAATCAAACAGACATTGTATCCTCATTGGGTGTTGATGGACCATGCTAACAATGCTACTTCAAAGCTCTCTAACAAAGTGGACCTGATTCTAAGGCAACTTGCTAAGCAAAATGTTTCAGCAATATCAAATATGCAAATGGTTTGTGATTTTTGCAGAGGCAACCTTAGAAACATTGATTGCAACTGCTCAATTGACCAAGAGATATGTGATTTTGTTGGAAACAATCAGAGGAACAATCCTTACTCAAATACCTATAATCCAGGCTGGGCAATCATCCAAATTTCTCTTGGAGCCAACAACCTAGTAAATAAGCTCCTTACTAGCAACCTCAAAATCATTTTCCACAACACCATCAAACTCATCACAACATAGAGCAATGGAACTTCTCAATAAAAGAAATCTGAAATTGAGGAGATAAAGAAGATGATGATGCAATTCATGAAGCGGACACAAGCTTCCATGAGAATCTTGAGAATCAATTCCAACAACTTACTACCATTGTCACACCTAAGGGCAAATGAGTGATTCCAAGCAACAAAGAAACAAACCTAAGGGGAGAATGCAATACCATAATGCTAAGAAGAGGTAAGATAGTTGAAAATATAACAAAATGATTGTTGTTGGTGTTGATGAAAATGGATGTGAAAAAGTAGTTGAGGAGGAGCTTTCTTTTGAAACTCAAAACATTAAGCAACCTTCTTGAGAAAAGGAACAACCTCTAGTTGCCCCTGCTCAAGAGCAAGATGCTCAAAAACATGTTCAAAGTCAACCCATTCCTGAGAAGCAACCTGCTCCAGCATACCAACCGAGAATCCCTAATATTCAACGAGCAAAACAGCACGAAATGACTAAACAATTCGATAAGTTTCTCGAAGTTTTTAAAAACCTTCATATTAATATTCCTTTTGCTGTAGTAACTCCACAAATGCCTACATATGTGAAGTTTTTAAAAGACTTACTTGCAAACAAAAAGAAATTAGAAAATGTAGCAATGGTGCAACTTAATAGAGATTGCTCCTCAATTCTTCAAAGTAAGCAACCTTTACCTAAAAAGCTAAAGGATCTAGGAAGTTTCTCAATCCCATTCTCTATAGGTAACATAAACATTGCTGATGCACTTTGTGATTTAGGAGCAAGCATAAATTTGATGCCTTACTACATTTATAAACAACTTGGCTTAACTAGAGTATCTATACAACTTGCTGATAGAATTGTTAGGTACCCTAGGGGCATTGTTGAAGACGTTTTAGTTAAGGTTGGGAAGTTTATGTTGTCGGTAGACTTCATTATAATGATTATGGATGAGGACCTTCATATGCCTATCATTTTAGGGAGACATTTTCTTACTACAGGCCGTGCTTTAATTAATGTGGATTATAGAAAATTGATTTTGAAAATCCATGATGAAAATGTGAGCTTTAAAATGAATGAATCAATGAAGCAACCTCCTGCTTTTGATGATCAATGTTATTTTCTTGATACAGTAAATGTGCATTTAAATCCTTTTCTTTTATAGGAGCTTGAAAATTTTGAATTGGAGGGAAACGAGGAGATTGCTGTAGAGTAGAAGGAGGAGAAACCTAGCTATCCTACAACCTATACGAGCAGGTACTTTGTCGAACCTCTAAACCACACACCAAAATCTAACTCCCAAAACCTCATTTGAAGAACCTCCAAACTAGAACTCAAACCTTTACCTTTCCATTTGGAATATGCTTACCTTGACCTACCCAACAACCTTCCAGTAATCATTTCTTCAAACTTAGCCAAGATCAAAAAGCCTAACTTCTTAAAGTGTTGAAGAAAAACAAAGAAACATTGGCATGGAAATTTTCTGACATAAAGGGAATCAGCCCTTCTGTGAACACGGGATTTTGTCACCCCCTCACAAGAACAATGATGAAGGTATAAATCTTACTTTCCTCGTTAGTCTCTTATTTTGACAGGACCCCAGGAGTTGTCCGAAGAAGCTCTCTACGTTGATTTTTAACTTTGGAAACCTAAAAGGACCAAAATCCAACCCAAAAGCTTAACCCGAGGACCCAAAATCCGGCCCAAATCCAGACTGGCAGTCGATGTCATTAACGACATTAGGTGATGTCGTTAACGACATTGCGATGTCGTTAACGACATCACCCAATGTCGTTAACGACATCAACTTTGCCATCCTGCACCTTTTGACAACTTTCATTATTTTAACAGGATAAAAACCAAAAACCTGACCATGCATTGTCTAAAGTTGGACTTCCAATAATATTTACCACAAAACATGCCACATGTTAGCTTAGTTAGTGGGGAAATTAGTGGGGGAATTAGTGGAGGTGAGTGGAAAAATGAGTGGAAGAGAGAATATTGACTTTTTTGGATTGAATGGAGATCTAATAAGCAAGTTACCACCATATGTTGATGGGGGACGAAATTGAGAAGGGGAGTGGCTGCAAATGAAGAAAAATGGAAGCTAGAAGAGAGCTAGAAGGACGCCAAGAGAGTGCTTGAAAGAGGAGTAGCAAGTAGGAAGAAAGCTTGTGAGTTCTTGAATCCAAAACCTCCATAACCACAAAAACACACACTTCACACATCCAAAGCCATATATTTTGGTTAGGATAGATCAATTTCATACACTTGGTATGAACATAAGCCATTCATAGTCATTCAATCACCATCTAAACACACTTGAGGTTTAGCTTACCACTTAAGCAATCTTGAAGATTTGAATCAAACTTAACTTAGGAAGAGGTTATCACACCACTTTCACTCATTTGGGAGGCTACTACACCTAAAACTCAATCATTTCATTTTGGGAGCACACATCCACTCCTTGACAAAGATTGTCACAAACCATCAACAACAACAAAAAGAAACGAAGAGAGCTTCCCGGAGGACTTTGCGGGTCTTGAAGAAACGGATCCATGACTACGGGGTAAGCCTCTGAGTTCCTATAATTCATACTTACATTCATATGTTTGTGTTTTACAATTAATTGCTTGTATTTGGAAAGTTTCATTTTCTTGGATATTTCCATTTTCGCACACCGAAATGTTTTGTGAAAAAGTGATATGTTTTCAAACCTTTTTCATGATCTTGTTTACATAAAAAGATTCTTCACATCTTGAGCTTTCCGGAATGATAAAGATCACTCAAAACGGTTAAGTATAACTAAAGTTATGGGTTTTTGAAGTTTTGTAAAAATCGTCGTTCTCAGTTTTGGACGACCCGAACTGTTTATGCTTTTCCGGTCTGTAAATGTGTTTATTATTTAACAAAATCAATATAAACATGTTATTGACTTAATAAGATTTCCAAAATGACAAGAATCACTTAAATCCGATAACCGTAGCAAAAGTCATGACCTTCGAAAGTTTAGATATTTGCTGTGTCGTGTTTCTGCTGCTGCTGTTCCATTTTTGCAGGTCTGGATCATCGATGTCATTAACGACATCAGGTTGATGTCGTTAACGACATCGCAATGTCATTAACGACATCAACAATGTCCTTAACGACATTGGTTTGGCAGTTTCGCAAATTAGCTTCGTTTCGCCCCGTTTCACTCCGTTTAAAGTGCGAATGACACGCTGAGACATCTATGGACTTGGAAATGTATCATTTGAGGTAACCCATTCATACATAGAGCTTATGTAAGTGTTATAAATGTATATTTGAAGTGATAATATGTATATTAAGGTTTGGAATAGCAACGAAAGCACTTCGGGCCATCCATATCGTTATCGCCCTTCACAGGGAAGTCGGTAATGATATGGATGACATTGTTATCGTTGTTAACTTAAACAATAGCTATGTTATGCATGTTTGGCCTAGAATTATATTCATAATATTGTTAGGAACCCACACGAAGAGAACACATGATTCCCGGATATCCGACCCAACGAATACACATGCGGCATTTTCACAAATAAAATGAGCAACATACGTGAATATAAAAATGAACCGTTTTGATAAGAAAAATGAGACAATCTTTTACCATTTGAATCGACCACACGGGTCATCCAAATATCACCTTATTGTCATGCTTGTTTATGATGTGAAATATAAATGTGCTAACTTTTGTGGATGCAGGTAGTTTAGGTTAGATGAATGCTAGGTTTTAATTTCCTTTGGGTATTGCATTTAATCTCAAGTAAAATGTAATATTTGTTAGATATCGTGTATAATAGGCGATTATAATTTCCCAATCCCATAATGTAATTAATCCCCGTAAAATAGGCACATTTACTTTCCTACGTGTTTACTTTCCTGCATTTATTTATTTATCGCTTTCCGCATGCGCGTTAAATAAATTTATGTACCAAAAATACAATAGATGAAATTGGAATATCATAAAGGTGGTTTTCAAGCCGATGTAATATAACTCATTCAACGACGAAATAGATAAATCATCCCGAACCCGAATCTCTGTACTTAGGTATTGTCTCGAACATCCCGTGGTCTAGGCTGTACCGAAAATTTCTCGGATGAGCTGATCCGGGTGGCGACTCTACACCTAAAGACTAGAGATCCGGTCTCGTAGTCTTTCAAAACTTGTTTCATATTGAACTTGTTTTACACATCACCATTTTTTCCAAACACTCGTTTTCGAAAAACCCCACGCCATATAAAAGATGGCCGGCGCCTCGCGGCGTCCGCTCACACATCTCTTGATATTTTCCCTCCCCATTTATCCATATGATTCCTTATATGCCTTTTTTATTTATTTATTGAAAAAATAAGTAATGTAATTTACATTATTTGTTCACATTTACACCTCTCAAAATTATTTATATGTCATTTATATTTATTTATTAAAAAATTATATTTTATAATTTTAAAATAAAATTTTACTATATAAAATATTTAAAAAAAAATAAATCAAATAATATTAATTATAGTTATTAGAAATAAAAATACAAATAAAAATAAAGAGTCATAGAATAATGGTCTTCTTGAGCTTATACTACATCAAATTAGATAAAAAAATTCATATATTCTTAGCTTGCTATCATACATACAACTGTTCTCATTCATCAACACTCAAATATCTTCTCTAAAACCACATTGTTGGTATGTGAGGAGCTGAAATTTTTTTATAAGGTCGTGTTCTTTAGTTCAGAACTTATAAGGTCTTGTTATTTTGTACAACAGTTTAGAACACTTCAGCAGTTCAATTCATTATGTTTATTTTCCTTTTTAAAATTTTTATTCTTTTCCTATTTAGTTATAGTAATTAATTTTTTAATTAGTCAAGGTTTGTATTTTCTAACTCTTTTATATATTTATTTTTATTTAAACGGAATATATTACTCTTTTAATTTACAGTCAAATATAATTTAATTCTAATAAATAAGGATATTTTTGTAATTCTAAGATGCAAGTTTAATTTTATTAGGAATAAGGACATTTTAGTCATTGTGGGGTATGTGTAAAAAGGATGCAGTAAATAGTGATATAGTATAATTTTCTTTCTTCTTAATTACAAACCTTTGTCTTTATATATACTTAATCTCTCTCTTTATCAATACAATGATGAATTATGAAAAAAATGTTAGAAATTACATTGATATTTTAAATTGATAAGTAGAAAAAAAATCAAAATAAAAAATGTAGAAAAACTAGATTCTAAGGATGAAGTATTTATTATGAATACCAAGAAACGATTATAACAATTTATAGGAAATTAAATTCAGTGATAGTTAATAAATTATGATTTTGAATGAAAACAATATTTAAACAATAAATTGTATTCATTATAGTAATAATAATTATATTTATTAATGAAAATTGATTTTTAAAATAATAAGGGTGAATAGTATTAATAAATAATATTTACAAATAATACTCAATATTTAAATAATGCGGCTTTTTTTTTAATGAGCGATTATAAATTAAGCAATAAGGTGGTGAGTAACACAATAATGCGGCAGTTTTGGTTGCTGCATTATATTGGAATTTTGATAAGTTCTATGACTAATAAAAAGTAAAAAAAAAAATAAACAAGTAAAGAATTATACAATAATTAACCATTAAAAATTATTGGTTTTGAGATTATAAATAAATTTAAAAATTATAACGATTGTTACTATGTCACTTTTGTAAAAAGTTAGTTTAACACAAATTTAATTTACTATTTAATTCTTTGAATCTTTCTTCCTGTCAATCGAAGGCTCCTCGGGTTATTGCGGTTCATTGGTCAGCTCCTCCTCCTAATTGGTATAAAGTGAACACTGATGCGTCAGCTTTAGATTCTCCGGGTCTTGCTAGTTGCGGTGGTTTCTTTCGAAATTCGTATGGTCGTGGCGTTGGGTGTTTTACTTCAGTATGGGTAGCTCCTTTAGTTTTATGGCTGAGTTGAATTCGGCAATTTACGCTATTGAGAAGGCTTGGGAGTTTGGTTGACGGAGACTTTGGATTGAGAGTGATTCGACTTATGTTGTTAACATAATCAAGAAGAGAAGCTGTTTGGTTCCACATGCTATCCGGGTGTCTTGGCTTACTTGTTTACGTAAGATGGAGGAAATGCAAATTGTTATTTCCCATATATATCGCGAAGGGAACTGGATTGCTGATGCTTTAACAAATTTAGGTAGATAGAATCCTGATGTTTTATGGTCTGATAAGTTAACAGATTGTTGTTTAGATTTATATTTGTATGATCTAAGTGGCTGGTGTTCTTATCGGTTCACTTAACTTTTTCTTCATAGTTTGTATTTTTTTTTTACTTTTAATAAAATTCGAGCTCGGGTTTGTTGTCTCGGTTAACGGGTGTGCCAACCTAGTTGGGATGTCCGTTCCGAGATAACTCCCACCCTCAGTGTTTACTCAAAAAAAAATTTCTATTTCCATTCACAAATTTTTTTAAATAAAATTCAGAAAATGAAAAGCAAGAAAGTCAATGAAACCAAAGTTATAACATATACTTTTAGGTTTTTATTTAAACAATTAACAATAAAATTCATTTTTAATGAAATAATAAAATTAATTAACTCATTAACCAGCACCAGGTCGTCGGGTCATCATTCCAGCCGGCCAGGTCAATGGATAATTAGCCAGTTAGATACATAGTGAGTTTTAGTACGATTCGGTCTGTTCTTGTTACCTGGTTCGTGATTTGACAGTTCGATCAGCTAGGTCGGATCGGGTTTGACAACACAAAATCATGTTGTGATGTGATGCTCTATTAGTAATGATAACAATCAAGTATAACACAAGTATTAGCTAGACCGAACCCGAGAAGAACGAAGCTCCTTTGTCCATGGTGGCCACTAAAGGTACCGACTTGCACAACGTCATCTGCCATTCGCAAATTGTGGCTCTCACTACAATTAAATCAGCTAAAGTGAGGATCATTAATCCAAATGTGGTTTCATTAATGCAAGTGTGGCTTCATCGTCTGACAGTATTAAACAAGTGGGTGGGTTCCACTAGGTCATCATTACTTAGAAGTTCTATAAATAACTTTTACTCACGAGCACACACATTCTCTCACATTTATTACTCCCAACCACCACCTTCCCCCTACAAACCAATGTTATTAAAACCGGATCGGAGGTCGAACCGGTCGGATTTCCGGTTCCTGATTTTTTCGGTCGAACCGGCAGGTCCGGTCTGGTCCGATTCGACCGGTCGAACCGGGAAAAATACAAAGAAAAGTATCGGACCAGACCAGCTTCCGGTTCCCGGTTTTTTCGGTCGAACCGGCCGGTCCGGTTTTAATAACATTGCTACAAACTTATTCATTAGAGGACTACGCTGAACAAGCCTTATTTGTCACGAACACCGAAGATCCACAAAGAAAGAGGATCAATCTATAATCCTAATTGGATATCAATTAATAATAATAATTTCTTCTTGGATTATTTTTCAATTTTTTGCAAATTGACTTATATTGGTCCAACAGTTGGAACAACCGATTCTGTTTTGGTTATGACCTAGTTTGATTGCTTATTTAGATTGCATGCACATTTTTCAATGTAAACATCGTATTATCTCTATTGGTCTTGTTGGCTCGTAATTATCAATCAGGGGGTGAATGACTTAACTTGATAATTAAGATTAAGTTTTTAAAACAAATTTAACCTTTTTGGAAATCATAAGATGATAAAGCAGTTATGCGAGAAAGATAAACAGTTCAGGTGCACAAACACGTAAAACTGGATAGCTCAAACTGTACTCAGTTTAAACAAAATAGTTGTTGAGTAAACTACTCAGCAAGCTCAATATAGATACTGAGCAAGTAACGAGAGAATATGAGAGCATTTAGTCAAATAATAGGATATATATATATATATATATATATATATATATATATATATGAAAGAAAAGTGAATGCTGAGTGAGTTAAGGTAAGTAAAAATAAAATTATGAGTAAAGAGAGTTTACACTACAATTTTACACTTATTTGGACTCTGCCTACCTCTAGTCCTTAGGTTGCTTTCCTAGGTTTTAATCCATTAATGAAACTCCTCCAATTAGGAAAAGAAGCATTTCACAATGGGTTCCCAAATACAGCAAGTACCATAAATGCTATAATCTAACCCAACTGATTTGAATACCCTCTTCAAAGTAGTAACTCAGTTTTTGCTAAAGTGATATAAAGAAAACTCAACTTATAAAACGTTGGCTCCTTTTACGGTTTATGAACTTAGCTTACTCTAAGTCTGTTACTCTCTCTACTACAAACAAAATAGACTTTTAGTGTTTCCTTTCTAAATGCTTGAGGAATTTCAAATGCTAAGATTTATTGAACAGATGTTTCACCTTTAGGAAATTCATGTGTATTCTCTAAGTTTGAATAGAAGCTTTAAGCTCCTTTTGTAGACAAAGATTTGAAGTAGTCGTTGCAGACTTGTCCTTTATCTCATTTTTATCTTCAATTTTTCTTCTCTTTTGTTCTTCAAATTAATCTAATAATGAGACAGATTTGAATGCATTGTGAGATAGGATATTTTTATGTTGTAGCACGAGATTAATCCGTTGAGGAATCTATCGCCAAGTCTTCATCTTGAAATTGATTCTATCTAGCCAGTGGCGGAGCTAGGCCAACAGAGCCGGGGGGTCGAGTTTTCAGCCCAAAATCCGGCTTAGAAGACCCAAGACTCGGCCCAAATACCAAAAATTTAGCCCAAACCCGGGCTGGAAGTCGATGTCGTTAATGACATCGCGATGTCGTTAACGACATCATAGCTGCCCTACTTGGAGAACATTTTCATTTATTTCATTTCTCTAACGTTAACTGGGATAAATTAAAATATAAATTTAAAA
>CAOJBI010053045.1:0-12430 GCA_948277035.1 Euphorbia corollata
CTTTCATAAGCCATCGTAATGCCAAAATTATCTTAAAAGTCATAATTCTCAATTTTTGAATAAAGTTAGTAACCATTATATCCGAATCCAGAATCTCATTCTTCAGGTATAAAAATCCCATCATGGATCAGTATACCACAAGTCCCGGTGGAGCTGAACCGGGTGGCGACTCTTTTCTTTAGTAAAATAGGGTTTTAACCTCACTTTTGCTATATTTATATTTAAAAAGGAAATCGAATTGAAAACAGTTTTCTCTTTAATAAAAATCATCCCCCAGAGATCGTAAGACTCTTATCTTCAAAACCAACCCGGGCGAATTCGCGCCTCGCGTAGTTCGACCCAGTTCAACAAATGCAAACTAGACTTTCAGGATGACGGAAGTCCCGCCCGCTCACAGACATATAGTCAGTCAAAGAGGAATTGAGATGGATCCGGATAAGATTGAAGATATCAAGAATATGCCTGTACCGAAGATAGAGAAAGAAGTGCGAAGTTTTCTAGGTTCTTCGCAATATGTAAGTAAGTTAATAGCACAATGATTTGTGAACCTATTTTCAAATTGCTAAAGAAATAATAGCCTGTTGTTTGGAATGAACAATGTCAGATAGCTTTCGACAAAATCAAGGCATATTTGGCTAGTCATCCATTATTAAGATCGCCTACACCGAGCCGACCACTGACATTATACCTTGCGATTGAAGAAAAATCAGTAGGGGCAATGTTGGTCCAGGAACAAGAAGATAAGAAAGAGTATCCAGTTTATTATCTAAGTAAGAAGTTGCTAGATTATGAATCACGTTACAGAATTGTGAAGAAAACATGTGCCGCCATGGTATGGTTGACAAAGAAGTTGCGACATTATTTCCAATCTTATCGCATACAAGCTGTGGCAAAAGTAGATCCAATAAAATATCTTTGCCAAACGTCAACACTTGCTGGAAAGTTGTCTAGATGGCTGTTATTGTTGTCAGAATTTGATATCGAATATGTCACCAAGAAGGTTATCAAAGGACGTGCAGTAGCTGAGTTCTTGGAAAATCAACCAATTGATTTTGAATATGTTGAGAATTTGGAATTTCCAGATGAACAATTAGCCACATTAACTGAAGAATCTCGTAAATGGATAATGTTCTTTAATGGTGCTGTAAACAAGAAATGAGCTGGTCTTGGAGTAATCATTATCACCCCGGATAGTGAAATCATTCCGCTATCCAAGAGATTGGAATTTCCAACAATGAACAACGGGGCTGAGTATGAAGCTTGTTTGTTCTGAATGTCTTCATTAATCACTATGAAAGCTGACGCAGTTAAGATTATTGGAGATTCAGCTTTAGTCATTAAGCAAGTTACGGGTGAATGGGAACTAAAGGAGGAGTCACTCAGACCATACTTGGAGGCTATTTGGGTTAAAGCATCACTATTCAGGAAATGCGAGTTTTGTCACATGCCAAGAGAAGAAAATCAATTGGTAGATTGATGTTCAATACAAACAAGAAAATGCATTAATCTCAGATTGATGTTCGTTTGATGTTGCATAATCTGAATAAATTAGGGAATAATTCCCTTCAAGGCTGGAGGAAGTCTAATTATCATGCTAAAATGAAAGCCGGTCTGTCATCTCCAACTCTAGTACGACAATTTGAAGAGAAGAAAATCCAAAAATTTGAGAGACGATTGCATCCAGAGACTATATTTGACCAAACCGGTGAAGCAAGTGCTGAACTGGAATGAAAGATATGAGCCCAAGATCTAAAATAATGACATTGAACATAATAAGAAAGTCATAAAGAGTTTTGAGAGGAATTCTTTATCTTCCCAAGCCATTTTGTAAGCAAACTACAATTAACCAATTTAAAGTCTCGAATAAATAATCCTTCAAGATGATAAGGCAAATTGATAGAATTCCAACTGATTTTTCTTAGTCCATAGGAGCTTGCATTCCCTCTCCAAAGAAAGTTTCTCATGAGCCAAATCAAAGTGACATTAACTGATTCCGACATTTTTAAAATTGACATCAAATAAATAAGGTGAGCCGAGATGAGTGACTTAATAAGAACAATATGACAGACAATTTCCTTTCAGACTTGCTAACCTTTTCTTGAATTTTGCTATTAAAAGGTCTCAAAAAGACATTGTGTGATGACAAATAGAGAGATCGATGAATGCCAAGGTAATTATTCGGGAATTTTCAATGCAGCATCCCATGAAATCGGTACAAGATATTAACAAAGAATACAAAACATTGACCCCCTAAAAAAGAGAGCTTTTTTGATAGTTAATGCAAATTTCTGATATCAATTCAAAGCAACATAAAATTTGAACAAAATTCAAAATAAGCGTCACATCTGCCGGAATGAAACGCAACATATCATCCGGAAACTAAAGAAGACATATGTCTGGCATGGAATCTTTCAATCGAAAATCCGAAAGCAATACCTTCCTGATATTGTAATCGAAAAGCTGTTTCAATCCTTCAACAAAAAAAACTAAAATTAAAGGAGATAATGGGTCTTCTTATTTAACTCTTTTATGTAATCGGATTAGATCACGAGGAGAACCATTAACCAAGATGGAAGTGGTCGAGTTTTTCCTACAACTTGCTAACCAAGAGATCCATTTCTTGTCGAATCCCATAATTTTGAAAAAAGAATCAATGTAAGCCCATGAGATGCTATCAAATGCTTTGTGGAAATCTAGTTTTAGGACTACGCAATAACATCTTCTCGAATGGATGGATTGAATAACCTCTGAAGCTACAAATAAACACTCATGGATACTGCGACCTTTAACAAAAGCAAACTATTCCTTGAAATTATATCTGGCAGAATCGATTGTAGATGATTAGATAAGAGCTTAGCCAAAATCTTCTAAATCCCATTAATAAGAGAAATTGGACAAAAGTTGTTCAAGCTCAAAGAACCAGCAATCTTTGGAATGAGAACCGTAAATGACATATTAATAGATTTCGGAAGAAAAGAGGTCTCGTTGAAGTGGTTGACAAGGTTTAAAAGATCATGTTTCAACTCCATCCAAAAACGATTATAAAAATGAAAATTAAAATCGTCTAGTCCAAGGGCCTTGTTTTCTCCACAAGCCCTAATGCTATTCAAATTTCTTCCTCTGAGAATGGATAAATTAGCCGAGAGTTTTGGGCAGTAGTGACCTTCACAAAATTGAGATGTCTAAGAGAGAAAGGTATCATTGGTGAAGCTTAGAATATACGGTCATAATAGGATCGAATGGCAAGAGCAATTGCTGCCGGGTTTTGAGTGAGATTTCATCAATATTAAGCTAAGAAATGTGGTTGTTCCTGAAATTAGACGATGCTATACGATGAAAATAAGAAGTATTATCATCCCCTAGTAAAGTCCAAGAAAGTTGAGATTGTTGCTGATTGAAGTTTAGAAAATGATTGATCAGATAATGGCCGATTCACATCACTTGATGAAAGAGATAGAACGAGAGATTTTCTAGCTCTTTAATTTTTTTCCTCAAGCTTACTGAAGTTCTGATTGTGCCACGGTGTAATTGCCCTTCTCAAATGGCGCAATTTAAATGTGATATCTTTGTTGGTGAAGTCGAGAGAAATAATCCCCCACTGTTCATGTAAGAAAGGATGAAAATTTGGGTCATTCCACTATCAATTCAATGAATGAAAGGGCCTTGGACCTGAATTCAAGCTTACATGCGACCAATAGACCGCCTGATAAACCCTCAACAGCAATATAATGATAAGAAAAATCATTATGACCCAGAAGTTCCTAAGCACAATATCCGAAACACCTACAGCTTTGGTTTCAAGTAGAACAAAGAATTGAAGGTTGAATTTCCTAATACAAGATCAGACAAAAGCATGCTTAGACTTGTTTAACAGCCCCCCTCGACAATTCCAATTCAAGAAAGATAATGACAAGATATCAAAAATAAATAGATGTCATGAATAGCCGCTACTAACCCGGACTAATTTAATTTGGACTCCATGATTTCCAAGATTGCTGCCTTACGTTTTTCTTTGAACAAACCTAACTTGCTTGCTACATCAGTGGTTGGAATATTTTCATTCAGTTCAAAACCCTTATTCCAAGAAAGAGATCGAATAATTATCCTTTTTGTTGGAGATATCCGGGCTGGAGAAGCCTGAAGTAGTCGACGTTGAGGTCGTCAATTTTGGAGACATGGCAAGCGGGGGTGTGAGCGTGGGATTTTATCCCTATCAATAATCAATGATGAAAACTTATTATATCCTTGCTCTCTTGAATTTGTTGAGTCCATGTTGGGATTTGGAAGAGGTTTGAGAAGATCTTCTAACCTTTCAAACCTTGATTATATATACCTCACAAAAAGCAAGCCAAAAGTCCTTTTTTTTTAAAAAAAAAACCCATATCTTTTAAAATTTAAAAGATGGGCTTGTTTTAGGCCCATTTAGAACACATCTTTTTTAAATGAAGGGAGTTTGTGTTATTTTAAATGAAGGAGCCCATGAAGCCCACCTATATATATAAGACTAAAAAATTAGGATTGAGGGGGATGCATTTGGTATAGATTTGAGGGGGAGAGTGATTTCTAAAGCGAGAGAGATTTTCTAGAGAGAAGTTGGAAAAAAGCAAGAAAAGACTCACAATTTAACCTCTTTTCTTGAGTCTTTCTCGACTAATCTCTTCTTCCCGGACTATTCTAAATACCTAGGTTTCCCTTTCTCCTCCAGAAAAACTCTTCTTTCTGCTTTATTTCTTCAAAAACCTACCGAAAAGGCTTAGAAGATCTTTTCATAGGCGTTTCTGGCACCCAAACTTGTGGATTCACATTAGAGAGATAAGTTTCTTATGTTATACATTTTTTTGGTTGATTTTTTTATTTTTTTCACATTTTCAAGGTGTGGTTTCGTAACCAGACCGGGTACCAGCCCCATCGATACCAAGTTAGCTTCGTAAGGGGCTGATCCGGTTGGACCACTAAGTATCGGCCCAACTAGACTGGTACCGGCTAGACTTAGATAATATCGGTTGCATAGCTGGTACCGGTGCCAGTGACCTTTCGGCACAGCGGTCCGACCTGTACCGGATCGGTTTTTCGACCAGCCTCTTTTTGGCCATTTTTCGCTTAGTTTTTCGCATTTTTACACTGTTTTAGGATACCCCCATGACTGGAAACACATTTTCCCCGACATCAAGCCTAATCTAACATCATGTGGCAACTTCACTAATAAAATTGAGTAACAAATCGAGTCTAAAATCAACCTTTATAGAAGAAAAGCACACTGGAAACTCGAATTTCCTTGTTTTAAAGCTATTCAGCACGCTATGAGCGGACGATGTTTGAGAGGGGGCGTGGGGTTTTCGAAAACATTTGAAAATAAAAAACGGGTTTCAGTTCAAAATGAGTTTTAAAAGACTTGAGACCTGGATATAGTCTTATGATATGGAGTCGCCACCCGGATGAGATCATTTGGGAAATTTTCGGTACAACCTAGATGATGGGGTGTTCGAGACAATAACTTAATACAAATATTCAGGTTTGTGATGAAAGATCTATTTCGTCCTTAATTGAGTTAAATTACACCAGTTTGGAAATCACCTTTATAATATTCAGTTCAATCTAATGTGTTTTCGGTTTATATTTTATTTGAACGCACATGCGGAAATCAATAAATAAATGCGATAAAATGAACACGTAGGAAAAATAAATGTGTATAGTATACATGTGATTAATTACACATCGGGGTTAGGGGATACAAATAGCCTAAATACATCAAGATCTAATTATAACAATCACCTAAAATACATCGAGATCTAACAAATATTACATTGATTTCAATTAAATGCAATACCCGAAGGAAAATAAATCTTAACATACATCTAACCTAAACTACATGCATCCACAATGATTGGCACAATTGATATTTCACATCACAAGTATATACAGTAATATGGTGACATTTTGATGACCCGTGTGGTCGAGTTAAAATGGTAAAAATATCATCGCGCTTTTTCTTGTAAAACTGGTTTATTTTTAATTGCAAGTATGTTGCTCATTATATTAGTGAAAATGTCGCATGTGATTTTTGTTGATTTGGTTATCCGGGAAATGTGTTTCCTTCGTTTGAGTTCCTAAAACAACTTCAGAAATCGTAAATCTATGGTCAAATTGCAAATAACTACAACTCTAATGGCATGACTAAAAATGACTTGACAATAATAACAAATAGTTAATAAAAGCAATGATATTTAATAAAAATGATATATATAAAAGTAAATTTTGAATTAAATCCCAATTCAAAAATCAAAACTTCCGAAAATCATAACTTTTACTACGGTTATTGGATTCAAATTATTCTTATCATTTCGGAAAGCTTATGAAACATATAATAACATGCTGAAAATGATTAAATAAACAAATAAATAACAATTTCAGACCGATAAATCACAAATAGTTCTAAGTCTAAAACGAGAACAATGATTTTTACGAAATTTCAAAAAATCATAAATTTAGTTATACTTGTCCGTTTTTAGTGACCTTTATAATTTCGGAAACTCATGATCTTTAGAATCTAAGAAAAATGAACAAACACATATGAAAAATCTATTTTAGTCCTAGAATTAAAACAGTAACGTGTTACCAGAAAATCGAAACAGATTTTTACAAAACTTTGAAAATTCATAAGTTTCATTATACTCGTTAGTTTTGAACGATCTGTGATATTTCGGAAAACTCGAGACGTGCAAAATCTTGTAAAGTAAAGAAAAGACTAAAAATTATTGAAGATGAATTTCATTTTTTACAAATCAATTTGATGTGCAAAAATGAAAATAACCGAAAACAAAAGACAAGTAACTTATATTTTCTTTTAACTTAAAACCCGATTCATGAAATTACGAGTATACCACACAACATAGTTTTAAGAAAAAAGAATTTCAAAAGAGATTTTTAGGCCTATCAGAAGTTACCTTTGAAGCGAGTAACCAGATTATGTGAATTTTCAAGGACCATTACTTTGAAACTTCACTCCTCTTAACCGAGCTCTCACTTCCTCCCTGTGAGTTTTTCTTTTTCTCCCCCTTTATTATTCTATCTTCTATTATTCTCTCTCAATTATTTCCTATAAACGAGTCGGGCTCCTTTTAATCCAAATGCAAAAAAAGTTTCCCATACACCATTACTTTTTTTGTCCTTTTCTTTTATTATATTATCTTTATTATTATATTATTATTAATTATTAATATAAATTAAAAATAAGGAAATGGACGTTCATTTGAAATGGATATCCATTTCATGCTTTTTCTATTTTTAATTATTATCATTATATATATATATATATTAATTAATTTAAATATGACATATACACTAAAATATTAACTTATATGTACAAACAGGGATCAAAGAAAAACATATATACTCGTGAGAGGAAATGTCGAGGTAACAAATTGCAGTTATGTACGTAGCTATTTCTGTCGATTTGAAACTTGTTAAAATCCAGTTTGGCTTCTTAAAACTGCACTTATAGAAATTCATATATAAAAGCTAAGCAAATAAACTTTCATCATCGAGGTCGAGCAAAATCTCATGCTCACAGGAAACTAATGACACAAGTGAATGGTATATAATTGCAAAAGACCATAACCCACTACCTTAAGGTGTTGGGTTAGATGTGGTGTCTAATAAACAAAGTATATCATTCACTTAAAGGTTCATTATCTTCCAAGCCAAAGCTCTCGGATCCTATCAGTGATATCAGAGCCTAATATGGCTAGTTTGAGCGGTATAATGCTCAAGGAGGAGTATGGCCTTAGCTCGATCCATGTGGTGGTAACTCACACTTGAGGGGGGAGAATGTTGTGTCAAGTGTAGAGTTCTGTATCTCACATGGAAAACTAGTGACACAAGTGAATATTATATAATTAGGAAAGACGCATAACCCACTACCTTAAGGTTTTAGATAGGATGCGGTGTCTAACCTATTAAGTATATCATTCACTTGGGGGTTCATTGTCCCTCAGGCCGAAGCTCCCAGATCCTAACACTAACCACATAAACTTCTTTTTCCTTCCACCATAAAATTAAAAAACTTCACCATCGCAAATTTTCTTCAAGACTTTAACAAGCAAATCTTTTCCATGATCATCAATAGGAGGGTAAAACTATATGAAAAGACCACAATCTCTTTCTTGTACATTTTTATGTAAACAAAAATTACCCATAACGAACAAATTTGATTTCTCAACCCATTAGACATGATTAATATGAACTAAAATTAAACTTCTCCGTATTTTCTACAGTCGAAAACCTTCGACTTGGGTTTTAATCACTCCATGAAACTCTCGGATTTTTGCGTTTTCAAGACAATAGCATGTTGAAATTTCAATTTCAACAATAACATCTACATCCATATTAATTGTTTACGAAGCGAAGATGAAAAAAAAATTAGGGATGAAGTTGAAGTTGCAGAATGAAATTCGAAGTTGGAGAAGATGAAGAAGAAGTGAGAAATGCGAGGAAGAAAGAACAGAAATTTAGGTATTTATGGATTTAGGGATGTTTTGGAGCCGTTAAATTGTTACAGTGCAATATTATTTATTTTTAATTTTTTTAATCAAATACGCACTGGTTTGGTCAACCAGAGATATATCACATGCCACGTCAGACGGAAGGGGTGGAAAGATGCAATCTATACAAGTACATGGGGGTAACAGAGTCATTTTTAGAGTTTAGGGGTCATTTGATTTTCGGTACCAACTTCAGGGAGCTCTACATGTGTTTGGCTTATTTTAAAAAGGTTTAACATATCACTAGCCTTTTGAACTTGTCTCAAACCGTCTACCGTCCCCCTAAACTTTGAAAAATGTTATCGTTACCTTTTTAACTTACAAAAGTAAACTAGTTTTCCCACTTCAAATTGCAAAAGTGCACCAGTTTACTCATGAACACCACATGTCAACTTCTGGTTTGAGGAAGAAAAATGATGTATCTTTTAAAAGTCAAATCAATAAGAAGTTGGAACATGACATTTCGTAGGTAAACTTATGCATTTTTTAAAGTGGATAAACTGATACACTTTTACATGTTCAGGGGTGTAATAGAGACCTTTTCAAAGTCAGGGGACAACATGCAAAATAAACCGAGTACATAGGTGTGAGCGGGTGGGGGCTCGGCGAGGCGGCCGCGGGGGCGAGTGCCTCGAGGAGCAGTGATTTGAAAAGTGCCTGATCCTGAGATCGTGCGCGTGGTCTTGTGACAATATATGGTTCACGGAGAACCGTTTGCGAAATCATTTGCAAGATCATGGTAAAAATATTTTGTGATAAATTTCCATTGAAAATGTCTCCTGGGTTTTTATACGAGGAGGCATCACCACAGCTTTTGAAATGAAAGTTAAAAACTTCATTTTATTCTTGAAAACTCAAAGTCGCCACCTGGTTCAGCTCTACCAGGAAATTATGGTATAAAAATTTATTTTAATAAATTAAAATACCGAAAGAGATTCTGGATGCGGACAAAATAGCTACTTTTTACCGTTGATTCAAGATATAAGATATTCCATAAATTTATTTCAAAACGAGAAAATGCTTTCCTAGGTTCAATTATATTTTTACACAAAAATAAATTGATAAAGAAATATTTTAATAAGCTCCCTACACCGATGAACAAACGTTAGAAAATGACAGTTGATATATGTCAGCGGGTTAATTATGATAAATAAATGTTAGTTGCAGTATTTAAATGTTAGTAAGCTCTTTCCTAGTGTTTGGGAATTTTGGCTTTTATTACAATAAGTTACAATAAATTAAACCACCACAAAACGTAGCGAATCCGCTAACAGATTATGGTGAATTGTGCGGGTAAATAAATTACTGAAAAGTAAATAATAAATTAAAACCACCACATAGCGTAGCGAGTCCGCTAACAGAATATGGTGAAAAGTACTGGAAAGTAAATACTAAAAGGTAAATACTGGAAAGTAAATTGTTAGGTTAATTATGTAGTATTTTCTCACTTTTATAGGGAATTTTATCACAGTAAATTTATTATGTCAGTTAGCAAGTTAGCAGTATTAGTAAGGTAGCGATCCTCCATTTATAATGGGATTATTTATTAATATATATAAATATATATAAATAAATAAATAAACGATTAAATAAAGAAAATCACCACAAAATGAGATTAATATCCCATAATATGGTAAAATTAATAATTAAATAAATATGTATGAATACATATATATATTAATATATAAGTAAATAAATATTTATAAATAAATGAATAAATGATCGAAAATAAAAAATAAAATTATAAATATGAAATTAAAATAAATAAATTGGAGTTACCCTCAACTTACCTTTTCTAGAGTCCAGGATGGTCTGAGAGCTGGTTAGGAACCGATCGTGATGAAATTGATGTTGAAAACAATTTTTCCGGTTCTACGGAAAAGAAAGTTTGTGAAATCGAGACAAGAAATCGAACCCCAAAAGATTACTGATGCTACAGTATAAATCTTTGTAGAATTGACTCGAAATAGTAACCGAGAAAACAATTTGATTTTAGAAATCAAAACCCGAGTTTGAAAACTTATGTTGAAGCAAAAACCGTGTTAAAAATGATTTAAAATTGACGGAAAGAGAAAAATATTTTTTTTAAAATTTTCTCCGTCCATTTCTCTTTGAAATGAGGGCTATTTATAGCCCTCAGAATTAAGTAAATAGCCGATCGACTATTTACTAAATATGCTAAGACCTAATTTAGGTCAGACCACTATCCCTGTAGTGGCCACTTAAGTAATGGGCCGACCGGCCCATTACTAGGTTGACCTAATTTTTATTTTTTTAATTTAAAAACGGGATTTGTCGACTTTTGAAGAATGTGATTTTTCGAAATTTTGATTTCGGAGCACGATGCGGTTCCGTTTAGGCTCTCGAATTTTCTTCATATGAAATAGGTATTTCGTCATCATCGGGCTTGATGGACCGTGCTAACAACCGGTATCGATGTTAACAAGATTTATGGTTTGTTCCATCATTTCCTTGTTGCTGATCATATTGGTGACTAGTCCTTCTCCAAACTTACCGAAGTCCACAATGTCCGAAAAGATCTCAAATCCAGGTTGAGTTCGAGACATTTGGGTGACAGGTTCTGGCACTCCCCTGTAACCCGTTTGAAGCTATTTTATCTTGAGAGTTTTCTTCTAGGACGCTTCATCCTTTTGTATCCTAGACCTGCAGGACGTAGTTCTCCTGGTCCAATATTGAAGGTTGGAATGCCTTGTCCTTGAGCTCCAAGACCAGTCCCTGGAACGTGATGTTGTTGCATGTAGCTTTTTATCCATGGACTCCAGTATTCCTGTGGTTGATCGTTCTGTTCTTCCCCTATGACCACAATCATAAAACCCCTCATGTTGTTCTCAGTAACGCTTAATGTTGCAATAGTAGAGGCTCTGTCTGCTTCTAATGTGACAATTTTCCCTCTGAAGGGAATCTTGACTTTTTGGTGTAGTGTAGACGGTACACCTCCCAAAGCGTAGAACCACGAACGGCCAAGTAGTAGAGAAAAGGTTACAGGAATATCGAATACTGTAAATGTGAATACTCGATTTTTCAGCTCAAAAATTCAGTTAGAATGACACAGATCAGTTCCGGTAAAATTCTCCGGAAGTATGTCAACATACACTCAAAATGTCCGTAGCGGAATGAGGATCGTGGAAGTGGTTTCGGAATATTTTTCGGAGGTCTGAAACTCCCAGAAATCGTGAAAACGTAAAAATCTGCACCGAAGAGGCTGAACCGGGCTATGCCGAGCTGGTGCCGTAGCGCCAACTCAGCGCGCCTGCGCCATGTCGGCGCTGCAGCGCCAAGGCTGCGCTGCAGAACCGGGACGGCGCGCCAGCGCTAGAATGGCGCGCCGTCGTTAGTTTTCCGGCTCTGTCAGTTTCAGCCCTAATTTTTGCCTATAAAAACCCCTCTCCAGCTCAGTTTTCGGGGTCCCTGACTTTTCGGCGAAAAAGTCTTCTTCTCTCTTTAGTCCTTATTCGATCTTTTCGAAGCTTTCTGTCAATCACCCATCGAGTCCTTTTATTTTTAATTAAGTGTTGCCCGATTAAATTCAACTTTAATTAAAATTAATTAATTAATCTGGATTTGAGAAGTGGACACAAGGCGAACAAGGTATAGTTCTTTTTTCTGTTTAATTCTACTTTCTCTTCATCTCAACTTCCAAAGGAACATTATTTGCATTCATGCATTCTTTTCATCTCTGTTCCTAAGGAACATTCTTTAATTAAAATGGTCAATTAAGGGAACCTTATTGCAATCAATCAATCTTTTTGGCCTAAAGCCATTCAATTTTGACATAAAGTCATTCAATCTTTTCCCCAACTTTAATCAATCAATCTTTTGGCCTAAAGCCTTTCAATTTTTGACATAAAGTCATTCATTTTTCAATCAAA
>CAOJBI010053941.1:0-14968 GCA_948277035.1 Euphorbia corollata
TACATTGTAGAGAGGAGGGCTTGCTCTCTGTGGGGCTTTAAGCCATATCTTGTACTTCTTTTTCATTATCAAATCAATATAATTCCAGTTCTTTCTTGATTGTTTGTTACTATTCAATATCTGTGCTATTTTCCCCATTATGATGTTTTAAAGATTGTCATGCACTAGTTTGAGTTTCCGATAATTAAATGGGGTCTACGTGCAATTAACCAAATTTGTACTTTTCAATAAATTAAAATTGTAAATCTAGTTATAATGCGAGCTATAGTATGGAAAATTTTATATAAAAATAATCGATATTTAAAATTAAAAAAAAAAAGAAAAATATAAAATGTTGCTTAGTTCATATTAGATTGTAATAGTTGTTTGGAAATGTTTTATCTCGATGTAAAGTATCATAAACTCATTTTTTTTTGTTAAACCATTCGTTTGTTAGTGCGAGATTCAACACCAGACTTTCATGATAAAAGTTATTTGACTTACATTAATTTTACTAAATGAGCTATTTTGTCGAGTTAATAAAATTAGTATAATGAAAAGGGTAAACTTCGAAAAAGGGACATGTGATTTGGATCCTTTTCAAAACGGGTCTTGTATTGGATTTTAAGTGTCCCAAATTACCCCTTGTCACGTTTGGGACACTTAAAATCCAATACAAGATCCGTTTTGAAAATGATCTAAACCACAAATCCCTTTTTTGAAGTTTACCCTAATGAAAATTGCGGATCGAGGTGAAAAAGAATTGGTCTAAGCAATAATGTCTATGCAATAACAAGTAATAAATTGCAATAAAAAGTCCATCCGCAAGTAGTAAAATGGTCCTAGACAACATTTTAAATCAGTGTGGCTATTTGATAAGGTATTTTATGAAACTATAAGAAAAAGACAAAATAATTTTAAATCATGCTATAATGCAATTTTACAAATGCCACAATTAAAGTTTTGATTTTTTAAAATACATGATCTTAATTTTATCTTTCAAAATACGTGAAAAATAGCGAACAACCAATAATTTATGGTTTGTAGCTATTATTCCGGGTATAATAACTATTATACCTGGTATAATTGTTATTATGCCAGGTACAAAGACTATTGTGTTATCCGAATATGAAATTTAAAAGTGGATCTTAGTACTTTTTTATTTATAGTTATTTGAATATTCTTCTATATTATTAATTTGGTGTAACAATCATTATACCAAGTATAATGACATCAGATGAAACTGGATTGGAATGTGAAATTTGAAACTATATCTTAATATTTTTTTTATCTCCAATTATTTGAATATTCTCGTATATTATTTGTTATAATGATTATTGTACCAAGTGTAATAATAATTATACATGGTATAATAGTCATTATACCAATTATACTAACTATTATATTACACAAATGCGAAATTTGAAACTAGATTTGAATACTTTCTTTATCATTAGTTATTTTATTATACGAGGTATAATGTTCATTATACATGGTATAATAACTTACACGAGAATCATGAATTCGAATCAGAAAACTCAATCACGATACAAATCGGAAAACACAAATCGCGATCCAAATAAAAAAACTCAAATCGTGATCGAAATTAGAAAACTCGTAATCCGATCCAAATCCAAATCGCGATGCAAAAATCTAAAAAATAAAGAAGAAACAAGATGAAAAAGAATCATAAAATAACAAATCGAAATATCATGCAAAGAAATAACAAAAATCAATCAAATTAATTATGATGAAACCGCAACACTCAACTTGTATGCTTATGGTATTAAGCATCTTGATAGAAGCATAGTTTCAAAGAAGACGAAGAAGACGAAGAGATGAAATTGCGTCAAATTAGAAGGGGGAAGAGAGAGAGAGAATGAGTAAATTAGAGAGAGAGATGTGTGTGAAATAGAAAATGGTAAAAATAAAAATAAATTAGAATAAAAGAGGAAAACTTAAATATTATCCCCTTACATTAAAATAAAAATATTTTGCTCTTTTTAGGAGATTTACTTGTATTTCCCTATTTGATTTGGGAAGTGGTTTTAGTGATGGGTTGGTTTAATGACAACATACAGCGATAACCAAACAAAAACATGAAGCGCAATCCAATAATGGGCTAAGCACCTTTATAAACTTCAATGCCCATTCACCATACGAAATTTAAAGATGCGGCTGGATAGGGCCTTGTAGTTGACGTTTTGTGGCAGGAAATCCATTTGTCACGAATTGAGTTTTTGACAATGTATCGTGCAACATTAACACTTAAACAACTTACGAAAATATGCTAGCAAACCTTTCACACAAACCTTTGACAATGACGTGGACATTTAAGCGCATAAGCAATTAAAAGTAAGCAAACAAGAACACTTTCGGAACTTGAACAAACTTTATTAATACTTACAAATATTTTACAAGACTCACGCGACACTCCGAGCTTTCAAAAACTTACACTTTGCAAGGTTGATGAACAAATGAGAGGTAAAGTCTTTATATGGGCATTTCCACCTCTTTAACCAATGGTTGAAATTGATTATCTAGAAATATCTCTAATCCAGGGACGGAGCCAGGCCAGAGTCCCGGGGGGGGCACTCCGGCAACGGCGGCGGCGAGGCTGGCCGTCTCTTCCCCCTCCCTTCTTCTACCCCTCCCCTTCTTCCCCCCCCCCCCTCCTCCCTTTTTTCTCCCACCGGTGCCCCCGGTCTTTGGCAGATCACTATCAAGCGCTGATTATTATTTTCAGGGAGCATTTCAGTTAACGATTTGTGAGATATGAATGTTTAAAATAGTGAAATTTAAATTAAATAGGAGAGAAAAAAACAATTATAAGGTGAAATCAAAGTAATATAGAAAAGGGATAAAACAAAAATAGAATACGGGCCTGACAAAAATAAAATATAGAAAAAGGACAAAACAAAGAATTCATTGAGGAGTGATTTGTTTCCTAAATGAATGCCCAAGAAGGACCAAATAAAGAGTCTGATTATGAGCCTGACAAAGAAGAGGCCAAATAAAATGTAGAATAGACTCCATTGTTATCCATTCATTCTCGCTTTTCCCACAACAATTCCTCAGACTAGTGCTCTTTCTTCTTTTTCTTCTAATTGAAATACAAATTCAGAAAAGCACTAAGGGCAATGGCATTGGCGACAGCTCCGGCTTCTACATGCTTTCGTGGGCCACAATTGGCTAGGTCTTCTTCTTCAAAAACTACTTCTATTTATGAGCTAGGGTTTGTTGCTTCCCAATTGAGTGGCTAAATCTTGTGCCCCCTAACTGAAACTCTGACTGACGGATGGGGGGGTTCTTCATGTCTCTGGCGGCTGGGTAGGGCACATGTCCCCCGCCCCCCCTGCCGCCGTCCCTGCTCTAATCCAATGGTTACAAATGGTTATTCTAGATTTTTAATGAATAAAAATCTATGCTAGATCGGTTTGGAAAGGTCTAGACACGTTCTAGATAAATGCAGCCCGTTTTTATAATTTCCAGGCCCTTTTGCACCCTTTATGGACTCTTTAAAGACATTCTGGACATTACTAGAAATTTCTAGAAAACTGTAAAGAATTTTGCAACAGATTTCATTCCGTATAATGCTCAGCCCGCTAGCAACCTGATATCAACATATAGGATTTGGCCCATTAACATGATTAAAGCCCAAGAGGCGCATACAAGGCTTAAGTAAGGGGCCCAACAGCCATTAGGCTGGACACCTGATAGTAATGGATTCAGCTAACCTGGCCCTATATAAGGCACTTAGCCCATCACATGAGGTAACCAATCACAACTTCACTTTCTCACACTTTATCATTCTCTCTCTATGACTAACTTTAGCATCGGAGTGGCTACGCCGGTCAGCCCAGCGTAGCCCCTCTAACCTCGGTCTGTCTTGCAGATCGGGTCTGCTTTGAAGGTCGTCTTCCAGGGGTCGGTCTTCATCAAGTGGTGCGGTGAGCGTGGACCGTGACCTTGACCTACGAGCCTAATCATAGATCATTTCCAATCTCTTTTCGCGTAATGAGAACGAAGGATAACTCAAAGCAACCTTTGGAGTGCCATGATGGAGTTGAAGCTTCGGTGACAATGTCTAGGTCGACCCGTACTTCTCCTCGCCCTGCGCGGGATCGGATCGGTCAAGCACGAGACAAGGGTAAGGCCCCCGCGGCGGAGAGCCCTGTCCTCCCCACAGATTCCCTAGGGAGGGAAATACCCTTTGTGCCAATATCGGTCGAGATGGACAGGCAGCTCGAGCTGTGTCAACAGGAAGACACACCTGTGGAAACCAAGATCTTGGCTACACTGACCAAGCAGAGCATGTACACAATAGGAGAAGTCCAGGGATCGGTTAACATAATAAATGCACAGATGACTCAGATTCTTGAGGGCCAGAAGAGACTCATCGGTCTAGAGAGAAGACTCTTCCGGAGTGACTCTATAGACACTCGGTCGGCGGTCAATCACTCGAAGCCAGGATGCCTAGTATATAGAAGAGATGTATCTCAAACGACCCCGCAGATCTGGAACCGATCGACCTCGGCATCTCTAGGCCAGGAGAGAGTAATGAGGGACAGGGAGAGATCTCGAAGCCCCATTCACTCCCGAAGGCAGGAGGATCGTCGACATGTTAGAAACTGGGAATCAGAAGTTAGCTCAAGCAGAGGCCAATAAAGGACGATAACCGCAAACCCGCAGGGGTACGAGTCTCGCAGCCGCCATCGTGAGAGGTCGCTTTCACCTCGGTCACCCCGAGCGTCTGTACGATCCACAAGGGAGCCCATAATGAATGTCTCAAGAATACTCGAGGAGAATCACGACCCTATGTGGGGCGTTCGACCGCAAGTTGCGGGAGTAGATGAGGAAGTACTCTTAAACAAGTTTTTGAAGTGAGTCCGGGGCATGTTCGTAGAGGTGGGTATTGACCCTGTGACGCTTGAAGTAGAAGCAGCCAACACCCCATTCTCTCAAAAGATAATGCAGGAGCCCTTTAGTAAAAAATTCAATTACCCTTTGCTGCCAAAATACAATGGTGAAGGTGACCCAACGCAGCATGTCAAGTCATTTAGGCAGAGCCTCTTCACAACCGAGGCCACCGATTCTATGATGTGCAAACTGTTCCATCAACGTTGGTCGGTCCAGGACTTTTCTGGTTCGAGTCGTTGAAACCAGGCTCTATAACAAATTTTAATGAGTTGGCCAAGGAGTTTTGTAACTTCTTCATTACATCCATCCCTCAAACCCGAACAGTTCAAGAACTCCAACTGTTAAAACAGGGAAAGTCCGAGCCCTTGGGAGAGTACGTAGAAAGATTCCAAAAGACACTCATCCATATCAAAGGATGCAATGTGGATGTGGCAGTGGACATCCTGGCCCAAAACACGAGGAGTGCAGACCTGAAGAAAGATTTGTTTACCAAGCGACCTACCTCTTTAGCAGGCATGATGAGCCGGGCTCGGGGATGGGTCACTTATGATACGCACCAGCGACAAGCAGGCATGATCGAACAAGTGCAGCAATCAGTTCCCACATCCTCAACAAAGCCTCATTTCGTGCCCCGAACAGATTACCGAATAAGAGAAACCCCGAAGGACTTAATCCCATTAAGAGCCCCTAGGAAAGAGGTATTCTACTAGATTGAAAAGCAACGATAACATATTGAGTACCCACCAAAACCAAGGAGACCAGGGAAACCGGGGACTTATTGCGATTTCCACAAATGTGAAGGCCATAACACTAAGGAATACCGCCACCTTATGATGGAACTAAACAAAAAGGCAATGGAAGGCAAGATAGATCGATTCTTAGCCGACCAGCCAAAAGAACATCATCCCAAAGAGGAGAGAGCGGAGAGGCCCGATCACCCCCGGGAAGAGAGAGCCCGAGAGGCCCCGCCCAGGAGAAGAGTGATCCATGTCATAGCGGGAGGGCCCGCATCTCGAAAAAGAAAAGTTGAAATGAGCAACAGTGGCGGCCCGAACCGGGAAGTATATTTCAACTTCGCCCACTTACCACGACCAGCTCCTCACACCGATGCATTAGTAATAGAAATTATGGTTACTGACTTCCTTATTAAGAGAGTTTTGGTAGACACGGGCAGCTAGGTCAATCTCATGACAAGAGAGGCTTTCAACGCTCTCCAGATTAACCCAAACAAGCTCAGATTGGAAACCAACCCTGTAATTGGTTTAGGCGGCCAGTCGGTCCCGGTGTTTGGAGAAGTCACCTTGCCAGTAATCACAGGGGACGCGAATATCAAATGGAGATCCAACGCGGAGTTCCTTGTCGTTGATATGCCCTTCGCTTCCAACGTGGTGTTGGGTAGGCCAGTAATTTGCGACTCCGAAGCTGTTCTATGTTTAAGACAGTTGGCAATGCAGATCCCTACGTCAAGAGGCATGGCCATAGCAAAAGGTAATCAGAAGTTAGTGCAAGAGACATATACCGCCTCACTCAGAGCCGAAGCTCCGGTATATTATAATGAGCAATCAGCAGGGGCAGAGCCTCATGGAAGGTTGGAAACGTTCGTCATTGAGCAAGGCAAGGCACTACAAGTAGCGGCAGACCTGAGCTCGGCCGTAAATAATCAATTGGAAGAAGTATTACGAGAATGCCGGGATGCCTTTTCCTGGGATGAGCATGACATTAAAGGAATAGACTCGTCTGTTATGGAACACAAACTAAACGTTAACCTCGATGCTATCCCAGTCAAGCAGAAACGGAGGAATCACAGCCTTGAGAAGCAACAGGCCATTTCAGAGGAGATCGCTCGACTTTTAAGCATCGGTCATATCAGGGAAGTTCAATACCTAGAGTGGATGGCGAATGTGGTTCTTGTAAAGAAAACAAGCGGAGCATACAGGATGTGCATCGATTTCACCGACCTCAACAAAGCTTGTCCTAAGGATAGCTATCCATTGCCAAATATTGACTTCTTGGTAGATTCAACGGCCGGGTTTGAAGCCCTATCAATGCTGGATGCAAAAACGGGTTACAACCAGATACCTATGGCCAGAGAAGATATGGAGAAAACGGTAATCATAACACATGAAGGAACTTATTGCTATAATGTCATGCCATTCGGATTAAAAAATGCTGGGGCTACTTACCAGAGGTTAGTCAATAAATTTTTTGGCAACCTCATAGGTTCTACAGTCGAATTATACGTGGATGACATGGTCATTAAGAGTAAGACTCTGGATCAGCACCCGACCGATGTTCAACGGGTATTGGAAATTCTCAGCAGCTACAACCTAAAGCTTAATCCTGAGAAGTGCGTGTTCGGTATCGCAGCGGGCAAGTTCTTGGGATTCTTAGTTTCCCAGAGAGGAATTGATGCCAACCCGGATAAGATACAAGCAATCATGGACCTGACCGAGCCCAAAAGCTTGAATGATGTCCAAAAGTTAAACGGCAAGATTAACACCCTTGGTCGGTTTATCTCCTGCTCCGGACGTCGGTGCCTACCTTTCTACAAAGAGATAAAGAAAGCAAAGGATTTTTGTTGGACGGAGGAGTGCAAAAAAGCTTTCCAAGATCTAAAATTGTTCCTATCAAGCCAACCCCTATTGAGTAGGCCGAGTAAGGGTGAAACGTTGTATTTATATATCAGTACCTCTGAAGAGGCACTGGGAATGGCGTTGGTAAAGGAGGAAGGAACCGAGTAGTACCCAGTCTATTATTGTAGCAGGGTCTTGAAAGATGCAGAGCTTAGGTATCCTCGATTGGAGAGGGAAACATATGCCGTCATCATCGCTTCCCAGCGGTTGCGCCATTATTTCCAGTCTCATACCATAGTGGTGAGGACCGATCTAAACCTAAAGCGTGTGCTGCAAAAACCCGACACATCGGGAAGATTGGCTGAGTGGGCCCTGAAGTTGTCTGAGTTTAACCTTCGGTTCGAACCAAGGCGAGCAATGAAGGGTCAAGTCTTAGCAGATTTTGTTCAAGAAGCGCCACCGGATATGAAGAAGTCGACCCCCAAAGAGTTGTGGAAGGTTTTTATTGATGGTAGTACAGCCATAGGGATAGGAGGAGTAGGAATACACATTCAGGGCCCGGAAGGAATCATCATTAACCAGGCAGCCCGGTTATCCTTTCCAGTCACAAACAATGCTACGGAATATGAGGCTTTCATTTTGGTGTTGCGGATCATCAAAGCCATTAAACTAGAGAGAGTTTGCGTATGCAGCGACTCCAAGTTGGTGGTAAATCAGTTGGGAGGAGGTTATGCCACTAAAGACAACTCAATGCAGCAGTATCTGGCTATAGTTAAAAGCCTGGTATTGCAGATAAGGTCGGAAAGAACGATATTTGAGGTTCAACACATATCTCGAGCCTTAAATAACGAGGCAGATAGGCTGGCCAAGACAGCTTCAGACCCCTGTGGCGAAGGGTTAGTCGCGTGTATGATAGCAGAAGTATCAAGACCGAGCATAGAAATGAATAAGGTAGTAATAGCAGAAAGCCAGCCCTAACCCGAGTGGTATGAGCCTATCACTGCCTACTTAAAAGACTCAATTCTGCCATCTGACGAAGTGGAGGCACAGAAAATTGTAATCCTTCAATTATGCTGTAATGGGAGAGCAATTATACAGGAAATCCGCTTCGCATCCTTGGAAGAAGTGCCTTGGGCGAAGGGATGCTGATTACGTATTAATGGAATTACATGAAGGAATCTGCGGAGGCCATGAGAAGAAAGATACAATGGTCAGAAAGGCTCGATTGCAGGGATTCTACTGGCCGACCATGGAGTTGGATGCTAAACAATTAGTGTAGAAATGTCAGGCCTGCCAAGCATACGCGCGAAACATCCGAGTCTTTCCAACAGAAATGACGATAATAAAGGCAGCATGGCCTTTCGCGACGTGGGGAGTTGACATAGTTGGACCATTGCCTATCGCACAATATCAGAAAAAATGGATTATAGTGGCGGTCGACCATTTTTCCAAATGGGTTAAGGCTGAGCCGATAGCCACCATCTCGCCTAACCAAGTTATCCAATTTTTTAATAAGAACATCATATCCCGGTTCGGTATACCACATACCATCATAACAGACAATGGTAAACAATTCAATTGCAAGGCGTTTAGAGCATATTATGGAGGGCTGCGTATAAAGCTTCATTTCTCCTCGGTGTCATATCCTCAGTGTAATGGCATGACCGAGGTCACTAACCGTACTATAATAGATAGGATCAAAGCGAGAGTGCTAAGCAATGGCTCTTCATGGGTAGACGAACTACCTAACATTTTGTGGTCCTATCGCACAACCCCCAGAACGGTAACCGGGGAAACACCGTTCTCTCTTACGTATAGCACGGAGGCCGTCCTCCCTGTGGACATCGGGACCCCCAGCGAGCGAGTAGTCCATTATGCAGGGACAACGAATAATGAAGACATGTTGAGAGCCAACCTCGATAATCTAGAAGAGAGAAGAGATCGAGCATATCAAAGAATGGCAGCTTACAAGCAAAGAATTGCCGCAACCTTCAGTAAAAGGGTCAAACCGAGGTCCTTCCAGATAGGAGAATTAGTCCTATGAAGCACCAAAGCCAGCCGAGCAAGGGAAGGCCTGGGCAAGTTTGGCATAAACTGGGAAGGACCTTACAAAGTTATCACTAAGCTCGGCCTTAACACCTATAAGCTGCAGGATTTACGAGGGAGAATATTGCCGCACACTTGGAATGCCACGGTGCTAAGAAAGTTCTATCCCGGAGAATAGGCCGCAGTTAAACCACATTTTTGAATAGCTGTAAATATTAAAAGACCCATGCATGTAGTAGTGAGGGATATTGTACATTTTGCACTTCACACTAGTGAATTTTGCTATAGCAAATAATTAAAATGTCTTAAGAGCGAGCATTGTGCCCCTGAGGACAATTTCATATAACGGTTCTTTTTAAGAGAGCGAGCAACCAAGCTCCCTAAAAATGAAATGAATTAAATTTTTAAGAGAGCGAGCAATCAAGCCCCCCACAGCCGACCTACGGTCATATTTTAAGAACAAGCGATGTTATGACAGTTTATCATAACCAATCAATTAACTTTTTAAGGGTGACACCGAACACTATCATTTACTTGAAATTTCTAAGAAACAATCATAATATCACAAAAGCACGATCCACATATAACATAAACTATGATTTTTGACAATAGACAACACAAGCAGAATTTAAAATCTCTTCTATTATTATTTCAAATAAGAGATTACATCTTACATATCTACCATCTACATATGAAAATAACCAAAAATTAAGGATGAGACATAGCATCGTCCTCAGCTTCACCCAGCTCTGAAAGCTTAGAGGTGGCCCAAGAATGATACGATGTCCTCTCCTCCTCCTCCTACTCTTCTGCCGCATCTTCCTCCACGCCCCCCTCAGCCTCCGCTCCCCCAAATAGCCTCGCATCCTCTGCCCACTGTTTCATAGGGTCGTCTAGACCAGGCTCAAGAAGTAAGGCTAGTGGGTCAAGGTCGGCCGTGGGAAACATGCTCCGGGCCTTCTCAAGCAGAGTGGTCCGGAAGTTCACGCGATACCGGTTCTAGCGTTCGCTCAAGATTAAATCTTTTTTCTGAAAATGATGCTTCAGAGCCTGGTACTTCTCTTGAACCACCTTCGCAATCCGCTGAGCCTTTGATAACTCAACCTCAGCGCCACTCAACTTCTCGACCCGGGTTTTCACTTGGACTTGAAGCTCTTCCAGCTCCTCGGCTATCTTCGCCTTCTCAGCCCGGAGCATAGCCATTTCCGCCTCCGCCTCATGTTTTTGCTTTTGGAGGGAGGCCTCGAACTCTTCTCGCTCCTTTTTGAGGGTGGCAGCAAGCTCGGCGTGGCTCTTCGCCAGGTTATCATATGTTTCTTTGATGTCTTGGCGTTGGCGATAGCGCAGCTCGACTTCCTCCCTCGCTTTTAAAGCAACCTCGGTCAGCGCTTTATTATCCTCCAAGAGACTCTTCTTTTCCTGACGGAGGCTGGAAAGTTTCTTCCCCCGCAGCTTCAGGATCTCGTCCAGGAAGACGGAATGAGAAAAGCATTGTAACAAGCACGGCCTGAATCAATAATGTATATATATTGAAGTAAAAGTATAAGCAATAAGGTTTCACAAGGGTTTACTTGGAGGAGGTGTGCACGGTGCCGCGAGGCTATTGTCTTAGCATTCCTGCTATTTAGAGCGGTAACTTCAGAAGTAAGATGGGTAAGATCGGCGAAACGGTTGACGATCCTATTATCATCCAGCTTCACGTCGCTCCCAAACTCAGCCTCCCATTGCTACAATAGTAGTAAAAGTGCAAGTCAGGTTAGTTAAGTGAGAAACAAGTACAAGTGCAGCGTCACTCACCCGAACCGGAGATATGATCCCAGTTTGCACGGGGGCCGGACAGAGACTACTTGCTCTAGCCTCTTGAGGACTACCTACCCTCGGCCGCTTAGCAGGAGGGGCGCTCCTGTGCTCACTAGCCCTTTTGCGGACAAGCCGCACCTCTTCCTCGCCCTCAGGAGCCAAGCTTTCTACAGCTGCTACCATGGGAGACTTTCCTTTGTCAACCTTGTCTACCCTTGGTTGTAGAGGAGTGGTCTTCAGCAACTCATCCAAATCAGTGGTATTATCAACACCACCCTCAGCTTCTTTCGAGCACGACCCATCGGTCTGAGTTGGGATCTCCCATTCCCTCCTTTCCTCAACAGCATCGCCCGGCCCCATTACTCACTCACTTGCAAAATCGTCTACCTCATGGGATAGGCTCCCCAGTGAGGGACTAGGTGCCTTCGGCGGATACTTCCTTGTTTCCATTCCCGCTATCTTCGGTGCCTTTTTCTGCGGCTTCTTCTTAGCCATTACTGCCAGTAGTTCATGGAATGGGATTAACTTAGACATACCTACAAAAGCAAATTCAAGAAATTAAAAAGAAAGCAAGAGTAAACTATACATTTGGGCTTCGGAGCTAGCTCAACGATGTCGGGCCGAGCCTCTACGTATTTATAATTACGATGGCGGAGGATCTGAACGGCATCAGTCCAATTTACGCACGGAACTGTCATCGTGCTCAAAAAGTGCACCGCCTTCGCTCGCCTCTCTGTCAACCGACCATCATCCCTCCAGGATACAGGATTTTCATGCACCCTGTTCTAGGCAGTAGGGAAAGGAAAGCCATCGAGGTACACGGCATTGCGGCGAACCTGCTTCGGCCTTGGTCCAGGTGCAACCAAAACCACTTATCCTTTGGCAGTTTCACCGACCCCTTTTTCTTTAAGATTTTGGGCATTTTTATCCGCCCTGCCCCGAAGTACAGCAAGTTTTCTCCACCCGTTTGCACTGGTTGGAAGGACCGATGAAACACAATCCCATCCAACCACACGTCTAGATCATTGCAAAGCTTGCACAGCAGTAACAGCTCAAGGGTAGAGTTCAGCGATACTTGAGCAGGGCATATAGCAAACTCCTTCAGGACATGCGTTGCTGCAGAAAACAGGGGCAGCCGAAACCCCCACTCGACTTGCTGACCATATATGCCAATCGTGTTCTCAGGGGGCTGGTCTATGGTTTCATCAGCTCCAGGCACCGACCCCAATACCCCCGGCTTTTGGCTCACCATCTCCATATACTTTTCAACATCGGCCAATGAGATCGTCGACCGTACCAGCACGTCAGCATCAGAATCGATAACTGCTCGCTTCGGCTTATTTACGGAAGGATCCGGATTGTACACTTCGCTAGATAAAGGGTATTTTGGTTGAGCCCCTGGAGAGTAGGGCGTACTGATCCTCATCTCAGCAACAAAGTTATCTACAGCGGGCTCCTGGTCTGGATCTTCAGCCTCGTTTGCTACGGCGCCACCCATTGTTTGCGGCGGTACAGAAGAAGAGGCACCGCCTCTGTGCGGCAAGGTTTGAAGTAGCAGAGCGGCGATGGGGTGCACTGATTGAACTGATGATGATGATGTGCTTAGGGAAATTTCAGAGGGAAGACGTAAATTCACCATTTGAGTAGGGACACTTACTGTTCTTAGAAGTTCTTGCGTTTCTCTCTAGATTCAGTTAGCTCAGCAAAAGTGTGAGAATTAAGTTTCTCAGCCTATTTATAAGGGGACGATTTTTTGAATTTCAAAATTACAGCTGCATTTATTAGATTAGCACTCATTACCCTAGGGAAGCGGAAGAGCCTCTAGCTAGCACGCTCCTCAACGATTACATTATGGCGCGTGCTCTCCACGCACCAATATCTACACAACCGAGCCCTAAAGCAGCTCGACCACTTCTTGGAAAGGACATCTCTGACCTCAGAGGTTTTACTTATCAACCTAGAATTAAAATCACTCCCATCGCCAGACGAATAGATAAAAACATCACCGAGCCTCGAAAGGTTAAGGCCACATTTATCTCGGACAGCACAAAGACACCGAGCCCTAAAGCAGCTCGGTCACTTCTAGGGAGGGACACCTGATACCTGTTAGCATGGTCCGCTCGACCCGATGAGGAAGTTAACCGAGTACGCATCACGGGAATGACAAGAGCCACGCGAGCCGAATTGTCGTATTTATCCGCCAGTCGAAAATTCGAAAAACCTTAAAAATCGCGTCCGATTTCACAAAACGGATCGGAAACTCCGAGAAAATCAAAACCTAGTCGAACCGGGCCCCGCCTAAAACCCTAAATATCCCTTGAAAAAGGGGAATAGGGCCCACATAGGTAATTGTCCGCGGGGCCAATTACCTAGGTAATTGGCCGCGCGGCCAATTACCTATAGGGTAGCCTCCCCCTTTTTCCGGGAGGCTACCCTAGGGTTGCTCCCCTAGGTAATTGGCCGCGTGGCCAATTACCTCCCTCTATATAAGGAGGGAGACCCCCCTCCAAAAAACGAAAATTTTTCCCCCGGAAGTTCCCCAGAGCAAAACTCGTCAGTTTTCGCTCCGAAACGCGCCAAACCTCTGCCGGATTCAAAAATCCACAACCAAATCTCTTAGAGAATCGATATAAGTCAAGTTTCCCTCGGAAATTCTCGAATTAAACTCGTCAAAACTCGTTCAAAAACAGTTTTACTCGAGATTATATCCATAACTCGAGTCGAAACGCTCTCAAACCACCACAAACACCCTTGAAACCTATCCTGATTCAACTTTCCACAAAGTTATCATCGGATATACGGCAATTCAGTCCCGCACCGGCTCTTATATCATCCTGGACTCGCGAAAAGGTAACTGAGGGTATTGGCTCAACGCCATTAAACTTTCTTTAAGTTATTTCATTCGTTTTCATTAAGCACTTGGGGTAAAGAGCCACTGGAGCTGCTTTACCATTTATTTTTTAATAAATTGCATTAATATGTGTAATTGAGCTTGCAGGTGAAGACCAGACACCCTAAAACAAAGGGAACCCTGTTCGGATTTTTATGAGAAATCCCCAGTAGCGCCGTTGCTCTGCCAAAATTTCGACTACATTTCATTGCTTTCATAAGCCGTCGTAATGCCAAAATTATCCTAAAAGTCATAATTCTCAATTTTTGAATAAAGTTAGTAACTATTATATCCGAATCCAGAATCTCATTCTTCAGGTATAAAAATCCCATCATGGATCAGTATACCACAATTCCCGGTGAAGCTGAACCGGGTGGCGACTCTTTTCTTTAGTAAAATAGGGTTTTAACCTCACTTTTTGCTATATTCATCTTTAAAAAGGAAATCGAATTGAAAACGGTTTTCTCTTTAATAAAAATAATCCCCAGAGATCGTAAGACTCACATCCCTCAAGACCCCGGGCGAATTCGCGTCCCGCGCAGCTCGACACCCTGGAACGACCGCTCACGGTCTCCCGCCCGCTCACAGTGGCGACTCTGCTGGGGATAATTTTTATTAAAAACCATGTTTTAATAAAAATCTATTTTGATATAATGATGAACTTTTATTCAAAAATTGAGAATTATGACATTTACGATGGAATTGCCATTACGCAAATTCTAGGATTGCATCTGCACGAGCATAAACTCTTTACTGGCCA
>CAOJBI010054379.1:0-13119 GCA_948277035.1 Euphorbia corollata
TACGGAAATTAAAAATTGAATTGAATGGAAAAACTTAAATTCTTTGGTTAGAAAATTTTTTTAAGTTCGTTAGATTATGATTTAAATGTAGATAGAACAATTGAATTAGTGAACATGTTTAGATTGTAAAATAAAAATTAATTTGTTCAATTTGATATTTTTTAAATTTGTTAGACCATGTTTAAATGTTGATTTTAATTGAATTAGTGAACGTGATTTATAAAAATTTGTTACACCATTATTTAAGTGTACGTAATTTCTTAGAATTAGTGAACGTAGTTTCTTTAAATTCGTTAGAACATGATTAGACCATTGAATTAGTGAACGTGATTATTTTAAATTCGCTAGAGCATGATTATTTGTGAGCATGTCCTTTTGATGAGATGTAACCCATGCAAGTAATAGAAGATTTATTCGTCATTGCGTCGTTATATAACACTGCAATTGTATTTGCTGGTTTCGTATGTTCGCCAACAAATACAGCTAACTGTCTCACAGTTTTGCCTTTGTATGAGCCATCAAGAGCTACATGTCCGTCCCGAGAAATTTGTATTGCTCATATAGGCTATCCTAAGCACTATCATGAAACTAGTGTTGAGAGTTGGGAACATTTGTACCATAGAAGAAGACGGGTATGGCAATAAATAGTTACGGGTTGATTTTGTAATTCCATTTGATTAATGAACTTTTTACCACATTTTTTAATATATAATTATTTATATATTTTATTTTTTTTATTCACATCCACTAATAAATTACATATTGATTTGGGATAAAAACATTTATTAAAATTAAATTTATAAATAAAAAACGGTTGAAAAATTTTATTAATTATTTAAGTAAAATTTTTAATTAATTATGTCCATTAATTACTTAATTATAAAAAAATTTAATAAACAAATTATATTTTATTTTAATTATTTAAGTTAATATTAATTTTTTCAAATTAAAATTAAAAAAATTTTGAAAAAACACAAGCGGACCGGATGTCCACCCAGACCATGGCACAGGGCGGACAGGATTTCCGCCCGTGCCAGGGCACAAGTGGACACGCTGTCCGCTTGGTCCCAATGACAAGCGGACTGCTTATCCGCTTACGTTTAGGCACAAGCGGACATCTTGTCCGCTTGTGGTCAGGCATAAGCGGACAACGTGTCCGCTTGTGCCAAGGCACGGGCGGAAATCCTGTCCGCCCGTGCCACGTCTTTTTTTTTAATTTAAAAAAATAAATTAAGGGCGTATTTGGTACGTATACGAAAAAATACGGACGACGCGAAGTAATACTGGACGGTGTATAGTAATTCCCGTGTTATGTTGTTTTTCTACTCCTAGATCAATTGGAAACAGTCTCTCTGTTATTACATGGGTAAGGCTGCGTACAGCCGACCCACCCTTACCCCGCTTGTACGGGAACCTTGATAGGCAATTGAGGTTATGTTGTTGTTGTTATTTTTCTACCCTTTAGGTAGATTTTTTGCCATTGTGGTACTTTTATTTCCCTTGAGTGGATTTATCCACCAGTTGGGCTTATGTATTTGCTTGACTTTATTCATTGCTTTGTTCTTGATGTATTGATATTTATATTGTTATGGAATGAAAACGGTATGTTCTTATTAGAGTATAAACAAAATTAAAATTTTTAATTTACTCCTTTTCATTCGAGAACTATTTCAAATTGAACTGCTTTAATGATAGTTGAACTTTTATTGATAATGTAAGTTATAGAACAGATTTTACTTCAAATTTGTTCTAGCTATGATAGACCGTACTAGAAAAGGCTTTTAAACTTTCTACTTACCTTAAGTCACTAAACTACATCATAAATCCTAAATTAATTAGACTCTAATAACAATAGAACTCAGATCTATAACCAAACTTTAGTTTGACCTATTACACCGATTGCCTACTCCGAAAGGCACTGCTTAAGCATAAAAGGCAATCACGCCCCTAAACAGCCTGCTTTAGAAGTCTATGTGCTAGGGACGAATTATACCTAGGGTGCACATTAATTAACACTACATAAACAAGAGATAAAAGATACAAAAAAATAAACAAGAGATAAAAGATAAAAAAAAAAACACTTACATCTACAATATAGGCATGAAAGATACGATGCACAAGCTTGTTCTGGACCCCAAAAAAGACTTCAGAATCTCCATCCAAACCATTAAGCGATAAAAAATTGCTGAAAAGGGCAAGGCTACCTTCTAAAAAGCATTCACTAGAATTTTTCGACTTGTATAGTGTTCACCAAAAAACAGTTAAAGATCAAACAAAAGATTAAATAGAGAAAAAGAAAAGACTTTGTGTTATCAATCTCAGATGACTAATAAAATAAGAGGGGGCCCTCTAATGCACCAAACCGCCTTAAGCCAAGGTTGAGTACAAAATGAACGGGACAACTTAACTTTTAGTCTAAGCTTTTAGAACCACATAACTGGTAAGTTATTTGCACATAAACGGGCAATGAGAAGACAAACTTAATGCCACAGCCATATAAAAAAACTAGCAGCCAACAAGATTCTTCAAAGATACTTAGTAGATATGTCCAACTTCCATAACTAAAAGTAATCAACTAAAAAAATTCATAGGATAAAAATCCTTGACAATCCACCTGATTCTCAGTTTTTGCGTCAATATGCCTCAAAAAATACTTTTGCAATTTATCCAATCGATAGAAGTAGAGGCAAATCTACACAAGAAAAACAAAGAAACTTGGTCCAAAATGTCAAGATCTTCGGTACTTTGCATAATATCCCTGCACGAGAAAAAACAATCATCAAATTTTAAGCACAAACATCTTCCAAAATCCATTATCAGCTCCTCAATCAAATATTATTTCTTGAACTATGGTACTCACCTCCACAAGCTTTGCAATTTTAGGCTGAGACACAGAAAGATATAGCTTAATTGATTCCATCGTACTTGGAATCTGATGGGGCTCCAAGCTGTCAAGAACCTTCTCTTCTGCCTTTTTAACTATTGTGTTGTGTGCATCCTTGCTGAGATGGCCCTCATTCCAGGATGGTTTCAGCAATTCCTTGATCACATCAACCAGAGCAACACGAAACTGTCTCATAGTTTTCGATTCTCCACATGACTTTTTGTCAACCTCCACTTCGCTGTTCTGCGACTCTCTATTTACCTTGACCTTTTTGTGTTTGTGACCATCATCTTTCCCCGTCGAACAAGCAACATTGACTGCGCTTGCATTTGGAACATCTTTCTGATGCGCATTGCTTGAGCCAATTTCTTCATCAGGCATGCTCCCATTCTCCCCAACAGCCACACAGTTTTCCCCTGTCACTGCTCCATTACCATATGTATCATTCTGTGCCCCACCAGCGCCGTTTTCTAAGGATTTGCTATGTGCAGGTTGATTTAATAAATTAATACTGGATTTTCTTCCACTGCCAAATGGGAAATTAAGGCACAGTCTACAACCAGCTGCAGGCAAATCAGATTTATCACAAAGATGGTCACACCGATTATCTGAAGATGTTGTAGGAAAGACAATTGAAGATGGATTGAATGGTACAAAATTCTCCCACTTATCAGACGAAATTTTCTCTTTATGCTTTGCATAGCACAGCAGATCTCTAGGTAGACTGTTGAAAGGCAAATTTCCTCTATCAGAACCAGATAGTGGAGAAGCAGTTTGCAGGAAAGAAGCTAATCTAGAAGCATTATAATTTCTATCATTTGGAAACATCTTTAGAGAATCAGAGGGACTTCTATTCAAATAGGAACCAAAAGAAAATGACGGTTCTGTCGAAACCGATTGGTGAGATACCAACGCACAACTACTTGAAAGAGAATCATCAACCTTTGTCCCATGCAATGATTGGCTTCTAACACATGTTTGAGTCTCTGAAGTGCTTGAACAAGAAGAGGAATTCAAGCCATGGTATTTGCTTATGGTGACACCTGAACCGCTCAAATAAGATCTACGCTCAGGAACCAAGCTACTATGATGTGAAGGAGAACTATCTCTATCAATTGGAGAGACACATCTTGCATAATCAGCAGCGTGCCAATTTCCCCCATGATTACTGGCTAAAGGTAAAGATTCTTTCCCAGAATTAGAGAGTGGGGATGCACTTCGCAGTAAAGATGGTATAAAAGCATTATAATCTGTATCATTTCTTAACAGCTTTTGAGAGCTTTTAGGACCTGAATTTAAAGATGAACCAAAAGAAAATGATGATCCTGTAAAAGCCGAGATATGTGGAGATGGCAATTTATGACTACTTGAAAGAGAATCATCAAACTTCGCCTCTCGCAGAGATCGACTTCTCAGGTAAATTTGATGCTCTAGGCTGCTTGAATAAGAAGAGGAACTCAAACCATGGTTATTGCTCAGGGTTGCAGCTGAGCCACTCACATAAGATCTATGTTCGGGAAGCAAGCTGTTCTGAAATGAAAGAGAGCTACCTCTATTAATTGGAGAGGCATAATCAGCGGAGTGCCAATTCTGTCTCTGATTTTGAATGCCTATATCCTTATAGGAAGAAAACCCAAGACCTTCTTGCTGAAGTGATGAATAGCTGTCTTTGTCATCTGATTGTTTTTCTTTGTTGGCTAATTGAAAGATTCTCTCCGTCGAGAAATCACAGGAATAAATATCATCATTTCCTATTGAAGAAACCATTAGGTCATGATTACTTGGCACCTTTGGTTTTTCCATGATATTACTTAAACCTACAGAAGAAGAGGCAGGGTCCATGTTAAAAATATCATAGCCAAGAAGCTGCTTCAACATTTATGTTATGATTATTATAACAATATACCTTTGTCAGACTGATCACTTTTTGAGAAAAATGCAGATTCTGAGTCTCCCTTCAATGCATTGTCTACTTTATTGTTTACATGAAGGAACCTACATGAAGTGCCCCTTATGCACCACCCTCTAGCGAAAAAATCGCATATAACATCTGGGCATTTGCTTTGATCCTTCAACTCATCAGAAGGGCACAGAGTTTGAGTCATCATCTCTGAAGTAATTGATCCGGAAAACCTATAGTTTTGCACGAAGTTGGAACCGGTGGTACCACCAAAGAAAGAAAAGTTAAAATCAAGCTATAAAGAACTTCAAAATGAGGATTGATGAAATGCAAAAATCCAACTGTATGAACATAAACATTTTGCAAAAAAGATCGAGCTAGTATCACCGCACCTTGATGCTGTTTTCTCCTCATTAGCCTCTGATCTCAGTTCCATGGACTTAACTTCTTCCTGAAAACTGACGATATTATTGGGTTTCATATCGAAGCAATCGTTCATAGCTAAGGCATTAGATGCCACATCAATACGGTGATTTTTGGTCTCTACAGCCACAACTTTACCATCAATAAAATGAGACTTACTAACACTGTGGGGTTTGCTTAATTCTTCAGAGGCCCCCTTAATCATCAATTCTTCTGCACTCTTTCTGACAGTGGGCTCTTGACTCCCATCCTTCTCACCTATAATCATATGCTCTCCTGATTCCAAACACTTTAAATCCTCACTGCGCACATATGATTCATCCTTTTCCAATAGTTCATTTGAAGGAGAAGGTCCAGTACATTTGGAGTTTAAGATGATATATTCTACAATGGAAATAGAATGCGGCCTTAGCTCAAATTTTTTTGAAGTATAATTTAATTCCGGTTGCATGTCATCCCACTCAAAATCAATAACTTGACTAATATCTACATGGAAGAAGAACTAAGTCAATAAATGATGCAAAATATCAATTTTCCAAGACCATTTTAAGACTTAAGATACCTTCACTCAAAATCCTTCATCCGAGAACCCTAGCAGTAAACTGAAAGAGGCACAGCTTCCATAGAATGCTAGATAATATATCTTTACTACTATGTTAGAAAGAGTCTAGGAGTCATTATAGGAGGGAAAGCCCAAAACAATAGTATAAGGGATGTCAGATGATGGTTAGCAATGATAAACAATAAGGACTCGTATAGCTGAATGATCTAAAGGTCTACCCAGCTTTAAATTTTCTAACACATCTGCATGTCTAATAACCAGCCTTTTCTCCAAACCCTGGGAAAGTGACGAGCCTCATGCATGAAAAGATAGGTTCAATAGTTATATCGAACCATATAAGAAGCCATCCCCTTGTATATTCTCTATTTAGGCTCTTTTATTTCCTTTTTCTTCACAAGCGAGAATTTGTGAGCATGTATATGTGAAATTTAGATGAACTCTCTAATTATGCTTTTCATATACAAGATTAATCTGATGCACAAGCATAGATATGAATTAATGCACAACAAATTCTACATTACTTTCATTTCGACTTTCCTTGTTTTACCGATATCACTGCTTACTTATGTAACTTATGTTTTGCAATAGTTTCAATCTTTATTATTGGTTTGGGTCGTTTAGTTAGTACGAATTCAACTTATTTGACTGGAAAATGAATTTACTGATTTAACTAGTTTGTTTTAATAGGCCAATTTAAACCAGCCTATGATCTGCTCTACTTTCACTATTCCTAATTTACCGGTCTAATTCAAACCTGTAATTTTTCCACCTTTCCCTGTAGTTTTTTGCATGTTTAACAAATGGAGAATATGCAGGAGCACATCTAAAATGAAATAGGTTTTTTGTTTTTTTTGTCCAGTTATCATTCTTCTTTGTTTCCTTAGTGATTATATTTTAATTGTAGTTCTTATTGTCAATATCCAAAAACGCCTGACCTCTAACTATGTCCCTAAACTTTGACATTGAAAGGATCTTAGGTAATTCCTCAACGTATACATTTAGTGTTCTTGCAATTATATATATATCCACAAATAGAGTATAATGATCCCCATAAACTGTGAACACAGAAAATATGAGAAAAATTCAAGATTTCCCAGCGGGAAGCCATTGATGTTTCATCAAGGGAGGCCCCTAATATTGCACAAGTGGAAACCAAGGAAAAATACTACTAATAAGTAAATTCAGCCATGAGTTCTCAAAATTGCTATCTGATTTACTACATAAATCTCAAATTCCAGGCACGAACTCCTCCCAGTGTAAGAAGTAAGAAGAACGAAAAATCTTCAAATTATCAGTGCCTAGAAAACAAGTGAAAATTGAATAGTTTAGTTTCATTCATTCCTAGTTGCTTGTCTGTTCATAATCAAAAAGTCTGAAATTTGGTATAAGCTGACGTCTATATGACTACATCTCAAGCCTTAACCAAAATATTTCAATCACGGCTCTTAAATTAACATAAAAAATCAATAATGCACAATTCATCACAATACAATGGAAGGGAAGGGAAGGCATATCATGAATTTTAAAAAATACGAACTAACCGCTGCATTTTCCATTGGCGTCCTTCGATGTATCTGGCATATCCTCCTGCTCTTCTTGTTCATCCTCTTCCTTTACCGTTAACTCCAGATTCGCTTCCTTCGACGTATCTGGCGTATCCTCATCCTCTTCTTCTTCCTCTTCCTCTATCTCTACTTCTTCTTCCTCTTTAATTCCTTCTCCTGCTTTTTTGTCCTCCTCTTCTTCCCCTTCTACTTCTTCTTCTACCTCTTCTTCCTCTTCCACCTCTTCTTCTTCATCATCGTCTACTTCAATTTCCTCCTCTATCTCCTCGTATACTTCTACTTCAATTTCTTCGTATTCCTCTTCGTCGTCCTCATTACCAACACCGTTGCTTTTCTGTTCCTCTTCATTAGGGAGGCGGCAATCGGAGAATACAGCTAGTGGATCAGAGGAAGAAAGCGCGTTACAGCTATCAGCATCGTAACCAACGGTTCGGGGGGCAACGGATGAAGATCGGGACATTGGATTAATCGTCTCAAAATCGTATGTAACAGATTGTAACGATTCCGCCAGATTGAGGCCTCCGGCGACAAGGAGAAGTACTGCAACTCTCACGCTTCCAAAGGTAACCTATCACATACCGGTGGCATATGCCCAATTCGGCATATGACCTTGACCAACTGCTAATGCACCACCTCCTTTTACTTCACCCAAGTCTTAATCGCTCTATTGAATCGATATTGAATAGAATTAAATATATAAAATAATCTGTTTTTCAATTTATGTTGGAATATAAATCTCTTTTCTTCCTAATTTAATTATTAAAAAAAAAAAGTATTTCGCATATCAAATAGTCTATGGACATCGCTCATTTTCTTTTGCTCGCTGGTCTGTTTATATAATGGATTGAAACTGACGATTATGTGACTAAAATAAATGGCTTTAGTATGAGCAAGTAGCTAGTTTTGTCACATAAATATATAATAATATATTCATGTTTAGTTTAGTGATTTATTATTTTTCTCTCGGTATGACGTAACATCTGCAATCCATGCTAAAAGTACATTTCTAACCCAAAAAAAAAAAATGTATCGTCTTTATGGATCATATTGATAAGTTGATTTGGAAGTTTAATCTAGAAGACAAAATATGATAACAAACAATTGTGTGAATGAGTAACTATTTGAGTTTCCTAAAATTGTTTGCAAATTCATTGACCGTTCAAGAGGTAATGATTAAAAGAATGGATTTGATTCCAATATTTACTCCTTCCATCATTTGTAGTTGTCATTCAATTATAATATAAAAATTTGTTTTTGTCCGTCTCATACTATTAAGAAAAAATGGATGAAGCAATTAATTAAATACCATTAATTGGCTGAAATTGGACCACTTTCTGTAAGGGATTACTAGTGTTTAAGTATAAACACTATTGATTAATGATAAAAAAAGTACATAATTAATGATATAGTAAGAAAATGATAGTGAAAGTTTCACAATTGATTTGCATGAAAAATCAAGCTCGGCTTTTTGTTGATACTAGTAATGAAATTTTGACATAAATCCCCGGAAACCTTTTAGGCATTTGCTGATATGGGCGGGCTTGATTTTCAAAACTGCAAGTGAGCCTAAGCCCAACCTGACCATAATCTATGTCAAATACAATACAAGCTAGGTTGCGGCAAATAGTTGAAGTTGCATCCAACCGGTCAAGCCCACTCTCTCTTGGGGTTCAATCTAGACAATATTTTCACAAATTCTGCTTGAGAATGCGCCCGCTAAAGGCCTAATCACATGGTCCGACCAGAATCGGGATGGTAATGGATCGGTCCAAATTTCATCAATTTTTAGTCATTTCAATGCTCCGGTCCACAAATCACAAAAAATGGATGAAATTTGGATCCATATCATATCTAGATCCAGTCTATTGTTATCCTTAGTCCGAACTCTTGAATTTCCATGTTTTAGTTTACTGAGTTTTTTAAATTTATCAAAAATAAGTCTTATTATATGTTAGAAAAATCTATTTATAAATAAAATTAACACACTAGTATTTTTATTTTTTTAAGAAAAAACGTCAATGTTGAAGCATTAGAAAGCCAGCATCCCAACTAGGTTTGCACATTCGACCAACTAAGAACCCAGCATGGCCAAAAAAATTATATTAGTCGCGAATCCACAAGGTAAGGATTTAAAGATTGGATACAAAGTAATCTTAAATTCTAAAACAACTACGAAACCAAAATGAAAACGGCCCTACTAATACACTTAAAATAAAACCAAGATGAATAAATGGTTGAGTTAAACAAATTTTCAGATGAAATTGAACCATCAAATATAAATTTATTCCTTCTCTTTTAAATCGACCAAGTAATAAAAAACCACAGAGGTAATAAAATCATAATGTATGTAAGAAGATAAGAAGTTATGCCTTAATTGAAGGAAGGATATTGCATCAGCAGGCATGGTCATTGGAATGCCTATACAAGAAAAGAGCGAAGACCAAATCTGAAAGCTTTCGTTGTAGAAGAAAATAGGGTGTTTCAAGGTTTCCATAGCCGAACAAAAGGGACATGTCGAATTATCGAGAGGGATAATGTGTCTCGTTGTTAAAAGATCTTTAGTCGGTAATCATCGACGAAACAATAACCAAATAAAGAATGCAATTTTAGGAATCATCGGGGTGCGCCAAACAAAATCAAAATGCGTCATGGACAAGAGGATGAGGCATGGCTAGATCGGTGCAGCCTGAGGCAGAAGGTTGATGGAATAAATAGCTCGTACGTGTCTAAAGTCCAATTGAGTTAGTCTAGGTGTAAAGAAAAAATAGGTTGACACATAACAAAAGGCTATTAAGCCGAGGCATAGACAAAGAGATTTGGGCATTTTAAAGATCATCGCAAAGAAAAATGCTTAACAAACAAGAGATGCATTTTTCAAAATGGAAGGGAGAAGAAAGTCGAGTAAAAGATTATTAGACAACCATTTCTTACAACTACATTTTCCATGTTATAGAGATTGTATATGTTTGGGAATAGCTCACGAAAAGTCTTGTTCAAGCACAATTACCCAACCCAAAGAGCGAATTATAAACAGGTAAACAATGACGATCACAGTTAATAACATCAAACCAATTCAAAAACCCATGCCTATGGACACAAAAAATGAACCACAAGGACGTTTGATCTGCTTGACGAAGATTCCAAAACCATTTAAGTAGCAAACTAACGTTCATTTTGAAATCATGAATATTTAAACCACCCAATTCTTTTGAAAGCTATATGGTAGACTATTGGATTTTACACAAACCAGATTCATCCGACTTACCACGCCAAAGAAAGTTGCGCGTAAGACTTACCAAAGAATCATACGTAGAAGACTGGAGCTTAAATAGAGATAGTAGATGCACTAGAAGAGAGTTTAAAACTAACTTGATTAAGATCATTCTTCCGGCATACGAGAGACAACTACCTTTCCACTAAGCAAGCTTTGACTTAAACTTTGAAAGAAGTGGCTCCCACTACATTGGTCTAAGGCATTTGAAGCTTAGAGAAGCACAAGGTAAGTGATTGGGAAATTCTCAGATATAAGCACACGAATTCAAAACCGAATCATGAACATGGACATCGAGAAGAGAGCTCTTGTGAAAGTTGACTTGAAAGGAAACTAAAATATTAGTACATGATTTTGTATTTTTGTTTCTCTTAGTCTACCTAAATTTAAAAAAAAAAAGATTATTTATTGACTATAGGCCATCTTAGAAATAATTTAGTAAGTCTTTGAATTCAAGAAAAAAAACCTCAATTAGTTTTTTTTAGTATAAAGTCTGACTTAATCTAGGTCAAACCTGATGCAACATGCCCATGAACATGCCTGAAAACAAGTGTATGAGTATTTGTATTTGTTGTCCACCCCCTTTATACACTAGTCCTTACCACCCTTATAATTCCATTCATACCCTCTTTACTTATTTATTTTATTAAAACAAGAAATGTTATTTATTACTCATTTTTACACTTACCACCCCTACAGTTATTTGAATGTCATTCGTATTTATTAAAGAAACTATATTTCATCCAATTAATTTTAAAAAAATCAATACATAAAATATCTAAAAATTACTAAACCAATCATCATTATTATAATTATGAATAATGTAAATACAAGTAAAAATTAAAAAATAAAATGCTAACAAATAATCATTTTTTTGAACTTGTATTGTATCAAATTTGAAAAGTCATTCATATTCTTAGTTTATTATCATGCAACTTTTTTCATTCATTAAGGATAAGGAAGTGTTTGTTTTCCTTCATAACTATTGTAGATAGAAGATGGGGGGATGAACTGCTCTTTCACAGTGTTTGATAAGCTTTATACGACTACTAATTGTTACCGATAACTGCCTTGTATGCAGCTATTTCCAACAGCAGTAATTTGCTGTTTTTCAGCTTTGAATAACATATCTCTTCTCCTGGAGGACATATAGGACCCTACTGCCCTTGTAAACCTGCATCGATTTGAATTCAGTTTCCTAATTAATGTTTAGGGTCTAAAAAAAGATCAGCAAAATGTACACCGGATGGTTTCAACGAACAAGGACCAACGATTCAAAACTTAGTATTAGATTGATGCACCTCTTCCAACTCCCACGATATAAAATGCTTTTGATGGATTTTGTTGAATGTTATTAAATCGAGTAAAATAAAATATGTGGCGGTGGGAAAATTAAATAAAATAATACTAGATTAAGGAAATATCAAAGATGGTGATATATAGGTTATGAAACATGTGCTTTTCCAGGTCCATCAATGCATTTGGCATGTTACTAAGAAAGGCTAAAACGGGTTTAGGTTTCAAAAAGCGAGAGCAATAAGATAGAAAATTTGTAGACTAATATTTGAAATGTATACACATATGTCATTTTATACCCTATATGCAACAACATATTATAGTATAATCAAATAATAAATTTAAAAAGTTAACATTAACAGTAACAACAAAATGCTAACAACAGCTAACAGTTGCACCAAACAAGTCCATAATTAATGGAAGTACATTTTTGTATGGGGAGAATTGGAAATTTTGCTTATAAATTTAAACGTGCAAAGTGAAGATAAGAACATAAATGACGAATAATAATTTATTAATGAAATCATATTTCGGTTGACGGTGTGTAAAAAGGACATATATTAGTTTTTAATTTTATTTTAAGATTTCTTTACTTTTTTAGATTTATTTTAATAATATTTAATTATTTTTCGAGTTTCTATTTTTGTAATTATTTTATATATTTATTTTTATTTGAAAATAAAATATTTTATTTATTTAATTTAAAAATAGAATTTAATTTTTTTCTAATCGTAATATATAAATATAATATCAATTTTTTTAGCGATTCACTTAAAAAAAACATTCCATTGTAATAGTCATATACTACAGAAATTCTACAGTCCTTAAGGACTTAAATGGACCACTAAATTTACTATTCTACATCATGCTCATTATAGTTTCATGTTCTCAAAACCTAGACCTATGAATTAAATAAATACTTTTCTTTTATTAAATTCATTATTTGTTTAGATAGCCCACTATCAACTAACCACCCGAATGTATTTATTTGCAATTTAATAATTAATTTAGAATAATAAGTATATAAAAATATTTATGTAGCCATTTATAAGTTAATAAAATAAAAATGTACGTATCATTAAAGAAAATATTGAAATTTTAATCAAATGTGCGACTAATTATTTTATCCGAACTTATAATCTCGTTTTAATTGGTATAAAAATTTTGTTTGGATCAGTATACCACAATTACCTATGAAACTGTACTGGGTGACGACTC
>CAOJBI010054691.1:0-13881 GCA_948277035.1 Euphorbia corollata
TAATTATTTTTTTCCCAAAAATGCCTCGATTTTGGAGCACCAAACAATCGTTTTTGGCCAAAGTTCGAGTGAGTTCATGACAAAATAAACTCGCGAGTTCTGATCTGTTTGTAGTCAAATTAGAGTTCAAGATTGAAAAAATATAACGATCATATTTTGAAATCATTTACCGCATCCATAGATATGAAAACCTTCTCTTCTACTATACCAAATAAGCTACATAAAATTTTGTTATTCGTTTAAAACAAAACATGTAGTTTCACACATTTTATTACTCTCTCCATCCCATTTTAATTGTTTTTATAAAGTTTTGTCCTAAAATTAGGATTCAAAAACACTAAATTAACCTTTTGCATTTATCACATTAATTAATTGATTAATATTTTGATTGTTATTAATATGAATAGAATTGAGAGAGAAATGAAATTAATCTCTTGAGAAATAAATTCATTGTTATTCATAGGGATAGAATTGAAAAATAGATAAAATAAATCCCTTAAATACATTGAAGTAAAATTGATTGTTATTATTGAGGGTAAAAATGGAAGAAAAAGGAACAAAATACATATAACAATCAAAATGGAAATGGATAAAAAGGCTAAAAAAAATGGACATTGACCCCACACACAACTCAACTTTATATAAATAAATTCAACATTGGACTATTGAAATTTTGTATGGCGGTGCCTTTGCTAGGCATAATAATGCATTTTGTAGGACGCACAAAACTGACGCACCATTATTATCAATTGTTCCATTCTCACTTGGGCAAACTATTTTGATGGACATTGACAAGCACATTGTGACTTGTGAGTGATCTTAAACTGTGGTTTCCTTACATTATCCTAAATCAGCATTACAGCAGTGCTGTAATTTCTACAAACTACTGGGAAATACTTGGATGAATATGAAGTCGTGATAAATATTGTCAGATCGAAACTTATTTGATGGTTTTACCAAATATCATGATAGAACCCGAACAAGTGTGTACTTGATCCGCACTCTGCCGACTTGTTCGATGAAATATTATGATCATATTGATCAATTAGTCGATCCAATTACACTAAAATACAAATACAAACTCTTTTCATTGATTTGAAAGGAGTTTGTAGAAATTAACTTAGTTGTTGCGCAACATACACTAATTTTGACTTTGTGTACATAATAAGAACAATCCACATTTGTTAAGAAATAACTCCAAAGCACATTGGTATTTCTCCGGATATATAATTATGTCCAAAAAAGTTAAGGTAGTATTATTACCTATGCTATAGTTGGAATCCTACTCTTCGATTTGTTTATGGACATGATAATCTTTTAAGGGAACTCATTCTTCCAATGCTTTGATGAGAGTTTGGGGTGGTATACGGTTGAATTGATTATAACTCAAGTCAAGAATTTCCAGCTTGTTGAATTCTGCAACATCAATTTATATAAGCATCAATATTGCCCCAAATTATAAGTTTTAAATTTTAGAAATTGGAATAAGAAGGAATTATAGTAGAGATGGGAACCTTTTGATAATATAACGTTTTGTGATTTGATTATTTTTCAAGTCCAACTCTTGTAGATTGCTCAGACTATCTAATTCTGCAGACATTTTTTTTTTTGGAGGATATGAATTTGTTTTAAGGATTTGGATTTTTAAAGAGGCAGGATCTCTCCACTTTAAAAAATGTAACAATTGAGTTAGGCCCTGTTCTCTTCAAGTTCTGAAAGCTGAACTGAACTGAACTAAACTTAACTGAACTGAAATGAACTGAATTTAACTGAACTTAATTGAATTGTAGTTGAAAAGAACAGGGCTTACACGCAAACTTAATTAATTAATTATGTTATTAGTGGAATAAAATTCTTTCTACTAAAAATAAATAATTATAACTTTTTATTAATTAGTATCTATCTAACCTTTGAAATTGAAAGGTCCTTTGAAGCCATTATGACTGAGGTCAAGCTACTTTAGCTTGTTGAAATTGACTATGCACATATATAAAAACACTTATTACTTAGCTTCTAATGCAAGGTAATAAAACGATTAGTAGTACACCAAAAAAATTTTTAGCATATATACCTTGCATAGTTTTAAAGCATTTCTTTATCAAAAAAAAAAAAAAAAGCATTTCATTCTGGCTGAGGGGTCCATATGATACTTGGAGAGTATGCGCAAGGTTGTTCAACTCTAGCGATTGATTAGTAAATTGAAAAATTAGTTATAACCAATAATACTGACGAAATTCAACATATTTGGATTGAAATGTATAACTATTTTTCACTGTTTAATAAGGATTGTCTAATTCCGACAGTTCGGAGATTGACAACAATAACAACATAAACCCAATTGCCTATGAAGGCTCCCGCACAAAGCGGGGGTAGGGGGGGGGGTCGGGTGTACGCAGCCTTACCCCTGTAATAACAGAGAGGCTGTTTCCAATTGACCCGGAGATTGAGTTCAGCAATATTTAAAAGCACTAAAGACTCGTTTCAACACTCAGCAACTTCTAGAGAAGCTTTACTGCAAAAAAAATCATCTAATTTAATCTCATTTTACAGGAAAATAAACAATCACTAGAGGATTTACCACAAATTTGGTAAATTTGTATTAATTGTAGACTATTTTTCTCTTAATTCCGAATTGAAAGGAAAGAACTATCCTTCTTCTAATTATAAAACCATCAAAATTCAAAAACCTTGATCCGATTCCGCCAATCCTGATATTGATTTCAGGAATACTTAAAAGCATATAAGACTCATTACGACACTCAGCAAAAAAAAAAAAAATATCATCTAATCTAATCTCAATTACATGAAAATAAAACATCACAATCGGATATGCTTCTCCAATTAAGGAAAAACAGAGCTAACAAAAACGAATTAAAGGAATTCAGTGTTTCAAATTGAATTTCACGCAATTGAAAGCTCAGTTGCGAAAGGTAAGAGCTAACTGGCCTACCATTAACAAGCACTCGAAGGAAGAGCTACGAGGAGAGTAGAGAAATTTTGAAAACGGACCCTATAATATTCAAACCATTCATGAAACGACGCCGTATTGAGACAACCGTATTTTACAAGAAGTTTTCTAATCTATGATTTGGTCCCTGATTTCATGAACCTATTTTCTCCCTATCCTTGCCATAATGACTTGTATAAATATTTTTTTAAGACTGAAATCAATATTTGAAAATTAAGATCCAAACACCACCAACAATGAAATTATAGCTCTCCATTTCTCCCTCACTGATCCTAAGCTACAAACAATAAGGTCACTGGTTTGGGAGGAAACACCAGTCCTTCGGCCGAGGACATGAAGGATATCCTCAAGTCAAGGTTGAGTTGTTGTTGAGTCAAGTTAAAGGAAAGGATATCACAGAGTTGCAATTTTCGTATTGAATTTACTGATAATTTACAAAGAGATATAGTTGTTTTTTTTTCTAATAATATCAAAGCCTGGTTTTCCAGCTTCAGTTAGAAAAATAAATTTATTTAAATTAAAAAAAAAAAGAAAACTAGAAACAGATAAATATTGATCGGGAGATATACAATAATGTTCCAAAGTGCACGACACAATTTTCGAATTACTGTTTTCAATATATTCAATCCAAAATGTATTGATTCGATGATCACAAAACTTAGAGCATCTTTAGTAAATAATGTATTTTAAAATTATCTGACACATGGAATAGAAACCTACATTAATAACATACTAATGGTTTTAAAAATAGATAATATTTTTTAGAAGATAGTTACACTAGATTGTCTATTTCATTTAAAATTATATAATTAAATAATACAAAATAGACTTAATAACAAACTAAATAAAATGTTAAATGTTCAATATTAAAATATTTAATTACTTTGATGAGTTGACATTCTATTTGATTGTCGATGAGTAGAAAATCAAATAGACAATGTTCAGTATTTATGTGCCACATCATATAACATAGAGAAAATAGAATAGTTAGTGTAGAGTCTTTATTTAGTTAAATATCTATTTTTGATTATGTGTCAAGATTATTATTGAAATAGATTATTACAGAAGATGTTCTTAATAAACTAAAACCTAGAGAAAAGGGGAAATACATTGTCAATAATAAAATAATAGGTCTTGTCAATGCTCATTTGAATGTAGTAAAACCAAACTATTCTCCAATACGAATTTATGCATAGAACTGCAACTAAAGTGAACAACGCCGTGGCATAAGCTACGCCAAAGCTCACAAAGAAATCCTCCATATCAATGAACTTGTTGACCTTGTCGTTAGGTGAAACCGATGCATATAGTGGAGATGAATATGATGAACAACTTTTTGACAACGGCCAACCACATAGAAACAGATTCCCTCTGTAATTGCTATTATCATCAAATGTTGCAAACTGCTTCACTTGATTTGGAGTCTTACCAGATAAATTATTGTATAATACATTGAAAACGGTTAAACTAGTCAGTTGTGTAATCTGAGGTGGAATCGTCCCTCCCAAGTTATTGTATGAAAGGTCTAAACTCTCAATTTCTTTCAAATTGGAAAATGTTGAAGGAATTGTTCCTGTAAAATTATTGTGGGACAAGTTCAATGCTTTTATAATTCCAAGATCTCCAATTTCAATAGAAATCTGGCCAGTAAAATAGTTATATGATATATCAAGACATGTAACATAATTCAGAATACTTCCTTGGTAAATGTATTCCCGACCCTTCATTATGATCTCTATACCCTTGATAGGTTGTGGTACACTTCCATTCACACTTTGCACCCTTCTTCAATAGCTTGAAAGATTTAGACACGGGAGCATATGACTAGCTATACTATTGTGAGAAATATCAACGAAACTCAATTTTTTCAACTTGCAAAAGTTCAATTGGGATTTCCCCTTCAAAATTATTATATCCCAGCACAAGAAAGCTCAACTCGGATAATTCACCAATCCATGATGGAATACTTCCTGAAAAATTGTTATGGCTAAGATCTAGCTTAAATAGGCTAAAGCAAGAACGAAATGCACTCTTTAATGATCCATGTAGCCTATTTTTGGATAAATTAACAATAATGAGTAATGAATAGCTAAAGTTGGGAGGTAGATTTCCAGAAATATTGTTACTCGAGAGATCGAAATACATAATTGCAAACATATTTCCAATGCACTTCGGGATTTCTCCAGAAATATTATTTTGACTTATATCCAACACATTTAATATCAACAAGGTGTAGCTCAGTTGGCAATGCAGGCTACGTAAGTTGGAGGAGAACTGTAAATACATTTGTTGGGATGGGTGAGGAGCCTTAATTGTGACTAAGCTCTGAACAAGAATATCTCAAAGAGATACTTGTAAATATTACCAAAAAAAATATCAACACATTTAATATGTCAGTGGTCTGACACAGGCTATCCGGAATGCTACCCACCAAGTTGTTTCTGGACATAACTAAAGACATCAAAGTTGGAAAGAGAACTCCAAATTGTGCAGGGATAGAGCCACTCAAGAAATTACCGGAAATATCAATGGATTTCATAATCTCATGAGAATTATTTGGTAGTAGGATAGGACCCGAAAGAGAATTGTTGGATAAATGGAGGGTATTTAGTCTTGTGTTGTTCTGTAACAACCAATGTGGAAAAGTGCCTCTCGATTTGTGGTTGGAGATGATCACATAGATTAGGTTATGTTGTTGATATAAAAATTTCGGTAATGCTCCACCATCACCATATCCATTCAAAGTGAGGTCCTCTAACTGAAAACTAGGGTACTGCTTATGATTGTCGGTGTCTTGATATATTGTATTATTTGACAAATCCAAAAGTGTTAGCGAGGAAAGGTTGAAAAGTGGAGAAAGTGAGATTGGGATTTGGAAGAGATTGTTTGAGAGATCTAGAGATTCAAGAGATGTCAAACTCTCAAGAGGAGACGACCCGACATTCCTCCTAAATTGATTGAAAGAGAGGTCTAGAGATTCGAGGGAAGTCAAATTTGAGGAACACCGAGGCATATTGCCGTTCAAGTTATTGGAAGATCATAAATGGTTAATAAATTGAAAATTCAAGTTATAGATCGAATTCATATATAGAATCCAAACGAAGAATTTTGTGGTCAAGTTAGATGCACTTTTCATATCTGTAATTCCTTCAATGCAATTTTATGATAATTTATAAGAATGAAGGTATTTTTAGTGGATTGCAGCTTGCGTGGGAATGGGGGTTATGCATTTCAGGAGTAATATAAGAGGTTCAATTAGGCCTAATATATAAGCTTAAGCTTTTGCATCCATTGGTTTATATGACATGGTATCATATAACCTATTGGATCTATAGTTAGAAGGTTCTAACCCTGACAACTCGATTGTTGAATTAACTTCCAACACATGGTAGAGGATGAAACGGTTCCATGACATAGTATGAGAGCTACTAGGACCTAGAGGTCGAGGGTTCGAATCTGACAACTCCATTTGTTGAATTCAATTCCAACACATGCTTCGGGCCTAATAAGCATTCTATTTCAGGGGAGTGTCGGGAATAAATTTTGGGTGAAACTGTTCATTGTAGAGACAGATAGCAATTTTGTGTTTGACATAAGATACAAAAGTAAGTGATTGTTGCTGGGTTGTTGAAGCCATCAAGAATTTGCTTAATAGAAAGTGGCGTATAAAACTCAAGCTTGTATATGGAATGGCACGTTTTGCTTCCTATTTGGATATGGATGGGTTTTCATGTGTTTCTTGAATCGGGTTCAGGTTTAAGATCGTTGCTTTTGGAGGACCATGTGGGAGAGTCTTTTTCAAGGTTTTGTGTATGCTAGCCTTTGAGACTTTTCTTTGTTAATAAAAAAATAAAAGTTGATTGGGAACCTTTTGGTAATATTACAAAGTCTGTGATTTGATTCTCTGCCAAGTTCAAGTCATGTAGATTGCTCAAACCATCAATTCTGCAAATACAATAATATTAAACTATCAGCAGACCAAAGTTCTTTATAATTAAAATAAATGGAATTTTAATTATGGAGATGGAAGGCGATGGATCTTCAGTTTGGCAGAAGGCGGATGGGGGGAATTTTTGTTCTGATAGAAGAGCAGCTTCTTTTCGAGATATGCTTGTGAAACCAAATGGCGAAGGAGAGATAAGGGCTATGGAGATGGAAGTTGAGGTGAATGAGGATGATTTTACCATTAACAGAGATAGAGATATCACTGAGGTAAGTTTCTCAGATAGAGTTCGTAAAATCGTGGAACAAAATATGAGGCTCACTGTTTTCGTCAAAGTACTGGGCAAGGCGGTGGGCTATAGAACATTACATGATCAACTAGTCAGGATATGGAGACTCTTTGGGGTATTCAACATGGCTGATGTGGGTTATGGATATTAAATGGTGAATTTTGGTAATAAAGAAGATTATGATAAGGCTCTTACCAATGGTCCATGGATGGTTTTTGGGCATTATGTGGTGGTGCAACCGTGGTCTCACGACTTCGTCCCAACTAATAATGTTATAAAATCGGTTATAGCCTGGATTAGACTTCCTAACCTTCATATCCAGTACTATCCAACTAATATCCTGAAAGTGCTAGGGGAAGTTGTAGGAGATGTAATTAAAGTTGATAGAAATACTGAGACTAACGCGAGAGGGAAATATGCAAGATTAGCTGTCTGTCTTGATTTAACGAAACCTCTTGAGTCAAAATTTGAACTGGAAGGTAGGCTACAAATGATTCAATATGAGGGGCTGCCGAATATATGTTTTCATTGTGGTCGTTATGGACACTCAAAAGGTGACTGTACTGAGTTAAAGGAGAAAATGAATATGGAGGATATAGAAATTGGAAGAAACGAGGAAGGAAAAAACATGGAAGGTGATAATCGGGAGGGGAATGCAAAATTTGGTCCTTGGATGGTTGTGGCGAGAAAGGGACCTAAACCCAAAAACAGTTAGGGTGTTTCGCATGCATGGCAAGGTATGGCTAATATGACAGAGAATGGGCGCAACAATGGAGTGCAGAGATATAAGGTGCAGAATGATGGACAAGACATGCATGGTTCTCGATTTAAAGCACTAGCAGAACAAGTTGATGAAGCAAAAATTGCCCCTGTGATCGATAATAGAATCCAAGAGATAAATAGGAACGAGAGCAGCAACGAAACTTGCATTGAAGAGTCAAATGATTGCTCCAAGCGAGGTGCAAATGATGGATAAACTGAATAAGTCAGATGAGAATATTGGGGGGAATTTATATGAGATTCAAAATATGACAAGAAAAGATCATGGGCATATTTTATGTAGTGCAAGGGAGAATGATATGAAGAAATCGGAAAGGATTCCCTTGAGTGATGTTACCAGTAAAACTTATGGGCTAAATGATGCTCATCACTCTGTAGCTATGGTGGGAAGGATTAACAAAAACTCAGAAAGCAGTGATTTAGAAAGCCAAGGATTAGTTGGCCTTGCTACTAAAATCGCTAATATGAGAGGAAGATTTGAGCGATCAGGACCGGAAAAGAAGAGGAAGGAAACGTTGGGAATCACCCTTAATAAGGTGGGAAAGGTGTCAAAGCAAAAAAAGAAATCCATGCAAATTTCGGTAGAGGATATGGATATGGTACATATGGTTGATACTGCTGGGAAGCAGCAGAATGCTGTGGTTGAAGCGAATATAGATTTAAATCTGTAGGTGCTGAGAGGTGCTTTGTTTATCCATTAATTTATTTTTTTATGGATTTAAAGTTTTTAGTGTGGAATATCCAAGGGATTGGTAATAATGAGTCCCGACGGATTTTAAAAGATATTATTAAGCATAATAATCCTTGTTTGGTTACGTTGGTAGAACCACGAATAAGTGGAAATTATGCTAATAAAGTCATTAGTAGTCTTAGCTTCACTCATTCTCATAGAGTTGATGCTAGAGGTTTCTCTGGTGGGATATGGGTGCTATGGAGATATATGATTGAGGTGGAGATTTTGGAGAATAATTGGCAGTTTATTCATATGGGATTGAAGGTGAAATGGGCTCCTGTTGGTTATTTTACTTCTATTTATGGAAGTCCGATTAGGAGTAAGAGGAAGGAGCTTTGGGAGAATTTGTCTAATATTGGGCAGCATACGAAAGATAATTGGTTAATTGCGGGGGACTTCAATGCTCTTTTACTAGACTCAGAAAATAAAGGTGGTAGATCGATTAGAGGAGGAGCGTGCCCTGAGTTTAACAATTTCATGCAATGTAATGCTCTTGTTGATTTAGGGTTTAAAGGTTCTAGTTTTACTTGGAGGAGGGGGCTATTGTTGGAAAGGCTAGATAGAGCTATTGGGAGCATGGGTTAGATTTCTTCGTACGGAAGCACTACTGTTAGGCATTTGGCTAGAGTGAGTTCTGATCATTCTCCCTTGCTTATTACTTTTCGGTTTGGTAAAGTCAGTAATAGAGGGATTAAGCCTTTTCATTTCATGCGTTGCTGGCTGGATCATGAGAACTGCGCAGACACTATAAATTGTAGCTGGAATAGGGATAGTGGAATTCTTGACAATGTGAAGGAAACTGCTAGTATTCTAAAAGAATGGAATGTGAAAGTGTTTGGGAATATTTTTTATCGAAAAACTAAGCTCTCCAATCGCATTAGTGGGATCCAGAGAACACTTGAAGTGAGACATTCTGAATTTCTTATTAATTTGGAGCATGAATTAGTGAGAGAATTAGAAGAGGTTCTTCGAATTGAAGAGGATTTTTGGAATCAAAAGTCGAGGAAGGAGTGGCTCGAACTGGGAGACAAAAATACCAAGTATTTTCACGCTTCAGTTATGAAAAGGAGGCATAAAAACGCTATTGCTGGAATTTTTCTTGCTAATGGAGAGTGGTGCGATGATATGGAAAAAATAAAGGATGCTGCTATTGAGTTCTTTTCTAATTTGTATAAAGATGATCAACGTATTATTAATGGAAGACATTTTGAGGGTGATTTTCCAACAATTAATGAAGAGTTGTTGGACAAATTAGAAGGATATGTGTCTGATCTAGAAGTTAGGAATGCTTTATTTGACATGGCTTCTTGGAAAGCTCCAGGATGGGACGGGTTTCAAGCCGGTTTTTTTTCAGAAATATTGGGATATCATTGGTAACCAGTTGGTGGTGTATGTAAAGCAGATTTTTCAAGGGGGGTGATCAATGAAGATTTTAATAAAACCCTTTTGGTCCTCATCCCTAAGAAAGAAAATCCGAGCTATTTTTCAGATTTTCGGCCCATCAGTTTGTGCACGGTTGTGTATAAGGTTGTAACTAAGATTGTGGTGAATAGATTGAAGACCATTTTTCCGAATGTGGTGTTGCCAAATCAGGCTAGTTTCATTCCGGGGAGACAAATCACAGATAATATTATTATTGCCCAAGAAGTAGCTCATTCGATGAAAACTAAGAAAGGTAATGTGAAGTGGATGGCCCTTAAGATTGATTTGGAAAAAGCCTATGACAAAATTCGTTGGGACTTTGTTGATGATACTTTGCAGGATGTTGGGATTCCTAGTAATTTGATTAGAGTTATAATGAGTTGTATTTGTACAAGCTCTTTCCAGATCATGTGGAATGGTTTGCTTATGAGTGTTTTTCACCCAACAAGAGGAATTCGACAAGGAGATCCCATTTCTCCTTACTTGTTTGTGTTGTGTATAGAGAGACTAGCTCATGGTATTAACCGTGCTATTAGGATGGGAAAATGGAAGCCTATTCATTTGAGCAGAAACTGCCCTCCTCTGTCTCATTTATTATTCGCAAATGATTTGTTGCTTTTCTCATAAGCAAGCTTGGATCAAGCTATGACAATTAAAGAAGTCCTCGAGTACTTTTGCTTATACTCTGGAGAATGCGTGAGCAATCAGAAATCAAGTATCATTTTTTCTGAGAATGTAAACAGAGAGTTAGCTGCTCAAATTGGGCAATGTATTGGTTTCAATGTTAAGAATGACTGGGGAAGATATCTTGGAGTGATGTTGTCGTGCTCCAGAAGGTCTCGGTCAATTATTGAGACTTTATTACGTAAAATAAAGACTAAGCTTTCTGGATTTAATGCGAAAGCTCTTTTGTTGGCTGGAAGAGTAACGTTGGTTAAGTTAGTAATCAGCTCCATTCCTTATTATTCTATGCAAACCTCGAAGCTGCCTGATTATGTTTGCACTGAGATTGAGACCATGATGCGAAAATTCATTTGGGGATCTAATTATGGAGTAAGATCCATCTTGTTAAATGGGATGAGATTTGTAAATCTCTCTACGAAGGGGGTCTTGGTATTCGCAAGCCAAAATTGATGAACACTGCTTTCTTGATGAAGTTGGGTTTTTCTCTTCTTTTGGAAAAAAATTGTCTCTGGTCCAGAATTTTAATGGGGAAGTACAACTGCATCAATTTTAATGATGCAAAAATTAAAAGTGGCCAAAGAGTTTCCCAATTGTGGAGATCATTAGTGGACCTTAAGGAGGACGTGCAAAAGAGGGTTAAATGGAGGATTGTTAATGGCAAATCAACAAAATTTTGGAAGGAGGCGTGGCTGGGGGATATTGGGCCATTGATTGGGCTAGCCCATGGTAATTTGACAAAAGAGGAGGCTGATTTAATGGTTAATGATATGTGGAGAGGTGAGGAAGGGTGGAATTAGGATTTGATTGAAAATAAGTTACCCTATTCTATTCTTATTCAAATTGCAGCCGTCTTCATCAACTGGAATTCTAATGAGGCTGACATATGTTCTTGGCAAGGTTCGACTAGTGGAAGATTTACAATTAAATCCGCATACTTTAGTCTTTGTAATCGGGTTGATGGAGGAGCTAACTTTAGGCGATGGAGAGTTATCTGAGACTGGAATGGCCCCCAATGAATCTGATTTTTTCTGTGGCTCTGTGTTAAAGGGAAGATTCTCACGAATGAAGAGCGACATAGGCGTCATCTAACTGAGTTTGACCACTATGGCAGATGCAATACGGAGAGGGAGGACTTAAATCATGCTATTCGACTTTGTCCGTCGACTAGAGCGGTTTGGGAAAACCTTTTACCTGATATTGATCAATTTTTTTTGAGGGTAATAATTTCTTAGATTGGATGCTCGATAATTTGATGTTGGAGAATAGATGTGGGTTTTCAAATTGGGGTAAATTGTTTGGAATAACTTGTTGGATGATTTGGAAGGATAGGAATGCATATATTTTTAATCTTGAAGTGCAAGAACCCAAATCATTAGAGGTGAGAATCATTGCTTTTGCTGAGGCTTCGGGTGGAGTTAATGGGGCAGCTCGCTATGGGATTACTAACAACAAGAGATGGCGACATATTGGGTGGAGAGCTACGCCAGAAAATTAGGTCACAATTAACACAGACGGGTCAGTGAGGGGCAGTGAATTCCGAGCCTCGGCAGGTGGTATTGTTCGTGACTCGCAAAGGAGATGGATCTTTGGTTTTGGCAGAAACATTGGAGCTTGCACAGTGTTTAAAGCGGAGCTTTGGGGAGTATGGGAAGGATTAGTTTTAGCTTGGGAGCATGGTTATCGCAATGTTATTTTGGAGATGGAGAGTAAATCTGTCTTCGAGGCTTTAATCAAAGATGAAATTTTGCCCAATGAGTACTATGGATTGATTATTAGCATAAAAGAAGTCCTTAACAGGCAGTGGAACGTGACACTCAAACATGTTTTCAGAGAAGGCAACAGGTGTGCAGATAAATTGGCTAGTTATGCCGCTTTTCTTCCTCTTGGAGGACACATTTTTCATGATCCAATTCCTGGGATTATGCAGATTGTTTATGATGATCTAGCGGGAGTTAGTTTCCCTAGGCTTGTTTCCTTGTAGCCTTGAGGCTTTTTCCTTTCTTATCAAAAAAAAAATCATTTAAATTTGTTATGACTAACCTTTGAAATTCAAGGGTCCTTCAAATTTGTTGCACCCCAAATCGAGGGTTTTGAGAAATGAAAGCTCTCTTAGAAATGGAAATATGGTACTGTTGAAGCTTTTTTCACGGAGGACAAGATGCTCAAGCATTGAATTTTACTATGTGCATAAATACAACTCAAATTAATTAGTTGCCAATGTAAGATGATAAAAATTATTAAGGTAAATTGCATTTGTGGCTATTCCAATTTATCTCATTCCATCTTTTGTCTCTAAATTTTGAAAAGATCACCTTGCTACATCAATTTTAAAATATGTACCAGTTTGTCCCTGAACGTCTTTAAAAAGTCAAATCCAATGACACAAGAGATTCTTTAAAAGTTGAGGGAGATACAAGGCATTTTTAAAGTTTAAGAAGGCATTAAATGGAAAATGACAAGTTCGAGGAACTATTGAATGAAATCGAGGGCAGCTTAATGCTAAGGCCAATTATTAAACCACAGCAATTGAATTTGTAGCATATATACCTCCCATGGTTTCAAAGCCTTCAATCTCATTCTCTCCCAAGTCCAGTTCTTGAATTGTGAGACTATTCAACTCTTGCAGACGATTAGCAAAATGAAAAATAAATTATAATTACTTGTACTGGAAAAATATACAACAGATACAAAATATATTTTTTATTATTGTTTATATATAAGAAGGAAAATTAAGGATGTTAATTAATTAATTAATGCTCCACCATGCAACTTGATCTTGTCTATTGCACGCCTGTCCTTTCTCTCCGGCCACCTGCTCCTGTTGCCTGACCGGAATCCGCTTCTCTCACCGCCCAATCTCACTGTCATCCTCAGTCTCATCTGCTTCTCAGCCTCCTTAGCACGCCTGCCTTTGTTTCTGGCCACCTGTAGTCGACGCCTGATCAGTATGCTCAACAATAAGACTGACCAGCCTCGCCGGCATTATCAAAGCCAAACCACAGCTGCACCCTTTCATCATAACTCGCATGGCAACTCCATTGGAAACAAGAATCTGCCCCCCA
>CAOJBI010055569.1:0-13333 GCA_948277035.1 Euphorbia corollata
CACTACGAGGCTGCATATATACTGCTTTCCACACAACTTGATTCCTAGCATACCAAATAGACCACAAAATGAAGCAAAAGTTCTGCATCATATTTATAGACAAAGTGCGCAGAGCCCAATCAACCAAATTCGAAAAAGACAAGCTCGTAGGTAAATACAATCTCAGAACAAACGAAGACCAAATAGATTTAGCATACACACACTCAATCAATACATGCTTAACAGTCTCCTCACGGAATCCACAAATAGGACATCCAACATAATCAATAGCACGCCTACGCATTAGATTATAACGCACCGGAAGAAAATCAATTATGGCTCTCCACAAGAAAACCTTCACCTTTGATGGAAGTTTTAAATGCCAAAGGGGGTTCCAGTTAAATTGGAACTTAGACATGGAGTTCATTCCATCCGAAGAGAGACATCAATAAGCGCTCTTGACCGAGAAAAGACCTTTTGCCTCATGAGGCCAGAAAGGAGAATCAGCATCCATAATATTAAGCAATGGAGTATGGAAAATGGCGTTAGCCTCATCTTCATTGAAATACCTGTTCACAAGATCATAATTCCAGCTATTATCGATGATAAGATCTAAAGCAGACTGATTAATTGATGTTTACTTTTAATATTAAAACCAATCAATTTGAATTTGGTATTCCTAACTCATAAACTACATCTCTAATACATGGATTCGACACTTCAAACAAGCTCAGCTTTATTCTGCCTTTACATATTATAATTATTCATTAATTGTTTTTTTTTTACGAAATAATTATTCAATTGTTGAGGCACCAACTTGGGATAGAGAAATAAACAGATTAACACCTAGTAAATCTAACATTTCTAGAACATCAAAACATTCCAAATCAAATTTATTTTACAATTCATGGCACAAAATCTATGTTATATACTGTTTTTACGATTTGCGACTCCTGATATCACAAATCGTAAAACACAAGTATGAGGGACCGAAGACATTAATGCGAGATGTTAGCACAGCAGCTATATGCATAGTGAATGCAGCAACCACACATGTACAATTTTAGTTATTAAGTTAGATATGGGCAATGTGTAAATTGTAACCCTCAAATTATAGGGTAAAAGCTTGTTTTTAAGGGGATAAATTAAAAAATTTTCACGTTTTTATATGTTAAAGTTGCTGAAATTATGTATTTCAGCGTTTGAAATCATTTGAAAATCGATTGATCGTGTTTATATCGAATTTCGATCGAAAAAAGTTTCAGTTTTAAACGTTGTTTTATGTAAACATCAGTTTATGTTCATTTTTACGTAAAACGGACTGCGCCAACAAACTCGAGACGTCGAATAATGTAGAACTGCTAAAGTTCGATAGCTAGAAAACTTCAGGAAGGCGGCGCGTGGTGTGCACGCTTTGCTAGCTGTTATGTAATCACTGGCGCGTGGCCGACGGTTATAAAACCTCCGGGACACGTGGCACAATCCAGGCATATGATCGCTGACACTTAGCATGATTATGTTGTGCCACGTGTCACGCCACATGTCATGACACGTGTCACAACGTCATCATGTGGTAATTGACCGGCCAACCACCGATCGCGACATGACAGAGACGTGGCGATGACGTGGCAGTCAACAGTTGAATCCCACATTTCTTCCATCCGACGCTCCGAATTCGTTTCAATTTCTCCCTCAATACAATGTCGTTTTGTCCCGAAATTTTTTCTACCCCCGATTTATATTTTTAAAATTTAATGGTGATTTTTCCAGAATTTCTCGGTTTTGATTTATTTTGTGTAAATAAATCCATAAAAATTCAAGAAAATTGATTTTTTTTCTTGAAATAAAAATTTTTATATGTTAAAAATGACTTTTTAAAACTACTGGAAAAATTTCAGAATTTTTTCATGTGTTGAATAATTTTGATAATTATTCTAATGTATGTAAATGTGTATTGTTTATAATATTAAATTAGACTAATTCATTAAATTTATTTTATTTTATTTATAAATTACATAGGTAATTTATAATGAATGCATGTATTTAAAGTGATTATGTATCATATTAAACATATTTTTGTAATATGTTATATGTTAATTATTTATGTAATAATTAACAATTTTCTACTTTGTGTAGATGACACTTATAATGCAATCCATGTATCATCCTAAACCATCTAGTGATTGGAAAAGACTCCGAGATAGGATAAAACATTTAAGGGAACATCGGTTTTCTAAAAAGTTCTCGAGTAGATATATAGATGCTCTCGTGACCCATTAAGTAAATATGCATAAAATAATGCAAGAGTGCATATGAATTAGTGGTTTTGGACTAGGTCTAAACCAAGAGGTTCTCTTTAAATGTATGCATAGATCTTTGAACCAAGATTCTCTCAAAGAGTTGTTTTCACTTTGTTCTGAACGAGTAAACGAAGAGTATAGAACAACAATAAAGCTTTTTATGAGTAAGCTGTTCAAAAATCCTCTAGTTCGATCCGAGGGAAGAACTATAATCCTAAGGAGCGGGATAAGGGTACTTCAAGTAAATGGCATTGCTAAGAATGACTTATCAGTTTTTGAATTGCGGCGCTTAGTGCGGGAATCAATTCCAGTTAGGCGTCAAATAGTATAAGATTGTTGTGTACAATAATGGGTTAATACACAATATGTAACTTTTGTGTAATGTTTGCATTATAGTTTGCTTTGTATTATGTTTTTGTTTATAAGTTTGTTATATATAGTACTTGGGAATATGTTTTACGTTTTTTATTTGTATTTATTTAATTTTCTTTACTTATATTTTAAAGATTTATAATAAACTTAATACATTTAAAACATTACATAAATCTTAGGGTCCAAAGTTCACCTTATATTCCCTTGTAGATATAATAACAACATAATACAATCAAACATTAGAAATTACTACAAACTGAAGAATCAAATTCTAAAGTGAATTATGTGTTTGTATCTAGTACTACATTACTAATGGAAAATGATCCATTATGGGTAATTGACTCAGGTGCGACACACCACGTGAGCAAGGATCGTGGATCATTTGTCAACTTCCAAAAAATACAAAGAGAGTCTAAATGGATTTATGTAGGCAACAACCAACGGGTTGAAGTCTTGGGAATTGGTATATGCAAACTAGAGTTTGCAAGAAGGCCATGTTCTCAATTTACATGATGTATTATACTCTACTCGTATTTGTAGGAACTTAATTTCTGTCATTGTATAAATGAATACTGGGTTTGCTCTGAATTTTTCACAGAGTTTTGTAAAGATATCTCTAAATGAGAAATATCATGGTTCTGGTTCTTTATAAAGATGGGTTTCTAGTAATGAATAATGATCAAAATTATCATATGGATGTTGTTTGTTTACCGTATCTAATTCTTCTTTAGTAGATGATGTTAATTTATGGCACACTAGATTATATCACATAGGTAAAGATCGAATGCGTCGTCTTGCCAAAACTAAGTTATTAGGTAACTTAAATAGCGTTGAATTATCATCATGTGATGGTTGCCTAGAGGGTAAACAAACATAGAAACCATTTGGAAAAGGAACTAGGGTAGAGAACGGATTGCTATTAATTCATTCTGATATCTATGGTCCAATAAGGGCAAGGCATGGGACCTACTATTTCATCACATTTATTGATGACCTTACTCATTATTGTTCCTTATGCTAGTGTTGTTGGGAGCATTATATGTATGCAATGTTATGTACAAGACCCGATATTTATCATGTTGTGAGCATGGTAAGCAGATTTCAATCTAATCCAAGATTAAAACACTGGAAAGCCATTAAGATAATTTTAAAATACTTAAAAGGTACCATTGATTATGCTCTAACATATCAAGCTAAGTGAAAAGACCTTAGAGAGACACTCCACTTTAGGATTTGTTTTCTTACTTGGAAATTAGGCACTTTCGTGGTCCAATAAGAAACAAAATTTTATAGCCTTTTCGATAATGGAAGCTCAATTTGTGGCATTTTCAGCTACTGTGCAAGAAGCTGTTTGGTTAAGAAGACTTGTGAGTCGTCTTATGCTTCAACCGCCAGACAAGCCATTGACTATTCATAGTGATAGTTAAGCATCGATGGCTTATACTAAAGACCCGAAGTTTCATAGTAGGACTAAGCATATCGATATCAAGTATCACTTTGTTAGAGACTTAGTGGCTCATGGAGAATTCAATGTGAAATATTTGTCTACGTAAGACATGCTTGTAGATCCGTTAACAAAGCATGTTCCTAATGTTTACGAGAAAACATCAAAGGGTTAGGATTGCGTAGACTATTATTTGTTATAGTTATTTCACGTATTATTTCCTTTAATAAGTATGAACGATATTCGATTGAGATAAATAAATTTTATCATATGAGCAATATGTATGGGTGTGTGTGTTTTATGCTACGTGCATTTACGTTATTTTTCGTTCAAAGCATGTTAGATAGAGAAGTAGCCTACTTACATGCGTGTTTACCTTAGTATTACCACGAGGGTACAAACTAAGATGAGATTCATTTTAAACATACTATGTGTAATTCGGGAACCTGTTTAAAATCGTGAATCGACTTGTTTGAGTAACAAGAAAAATCGCTTTGTATATATAACATTGCGTATCGATTTCAAAAAGAAATCAAGTAAGAACATTAGTAGTTCACATCATGATTGGTCATAATCTGTCTAGATAGCTAAAGGTAGTTTACAATGTTTAGTTGCCTTGTAATCGAAACCTTTATATGATGTTATAATGAGATAGGCAAACATGTGCTCCTATAACAAGAATAGGAAAGAACACCATAACATATTAAGAAAGAGATAAGTACTCTATATAATATATGCTTAGTGATCATGAGATGAGAAGTTAGTACGTTGTACGAGCATCTCAACTCCTCTAATGTGAGACTAAAGTCCATTAAAACTAGATTATTGGACATTACCCTTAGTACTATTGGGTTATCATGAGAAATAAGAATTAGCTAGGAATGTTTGATCAATCTCCAAGAGATCATGAATGGATGCAATATGGAAAAGATTGATTGATAATCCGAACTAGTTCCTTATGGAATGGATGAATTCAAAGGGAAGATTTGGCTAATTAACATTCATCAGAGTTATGTTAGTTCACTAGCTTGCCTATCTCACCTTTGTGGTAAGATAGTGAATAACAAATTAAGGCTTCCGAGATCCTAAAAGTTGTGGAAGTGGGTAATTATTGATCATTCTATGGTAAAGCATATGTGCTATATATCGATATAGTATTATTAGTATATTAAGTAGTTAAGTACCAATTGGGATTATCTTGGCAGACCCTAACGGGTGCAAGATACAGTGTTCCCAAAGAGGATATGCAGGTCGCAGGACTTCACAAGATAAAGATTATATGATGGTCTTGTACGGAATGTGACCCGTCAAGTGCAAGTGGGAAATGTTGGAAATAACTGGTCCGTACATGACCGGGTCAATCGAGTCGAAAGATCCGATCCAATATAGTAATTTGGACTAAATTGAAAAGTTACAGAACTTTAAAGAGCTAATTGCAATTAGTCAAAAGTTTGAGGACTTAACCAAAATCCATTTCCTATATAAAGGAAATGAGATAGAATGAAAAGTAAGTTTTTCATTCTACACAATTCCAACGTGAATATGTATGAATATATAGACGTATATATCATTTGTTCATTATCATTCCAATCGTTTTTCCAATCAATCGTTAGTCGATCATCATACACCGAATTTTGTCGAAGTTGCAATAAATAGTTCATAATCCGATTGTGCGTGATACGCTCTCGACTTCGCATCCAAACTCTCAAACGTTTCAGATCTGAGCATCGAAATGAGGTACGAATCCATGTTTAATTCGTTTATTCATCTTTTGATTTTCTTCAATATTCAAAACAAAATTTATATTAATATATTTTCAGGTTTTTATATAAACTTTCTAAAAAAAGTTCTTTTATATAATTTAACTATAACAAATATAGGCTAACTACAAGCTTATAATTTTAATAAAGTCGCTTATATAGTTATTTCAAATTGACGTAGTGGTTTAAATTGATAGTATAATCTTATATAATTTAACTATGATATCTATAGGCTAACTATAAGTTAATGATTTTGTTAAAATTTTCATTTGGTTCTTTCTAGACAATGTAATGGTTTCAAATTAATGATGAAATCATATAGTTTGAATATAGTATTGCAAGTTATAGTAATTATGTTATGTAATAGTTATGTTTTCTTTAATTAAGTTCTTATGAAATCTTTAAGTTAACTACAAAAAAGTTTGTTCTAGTCCTCGTTAAACACTATGTTCCTTAATAATATTAGTTGATCCCCTGCTCCGTCTGTATTTTGTTTTCTTCCTAATTACATCAATTGTTGTTCGATTGTGAAGAATAGTTCATAACTATCGACCACAATACTCCTTCGCTACTATAGAACCATGTTCATTAATATAATCTTGCTTTTCATTTCCACACTGTCTGGAAAACTAATGTACCACTTGAAGAACCAAAATGTCTTGATCACAAGTCGTAACATCCTCAATCCTAACTTGAGCTTTACCAATCTAGTAATACCGCTCTCGCTGTAGGCCTTGAGCTTCTACCAATACACTGAGTACTGTCCTACAAAGTATCTAAGTTCCCCACACTAACTCAACTATAAGAGCTAGTATTTTTACAATAGAAATAGTTTAAGAATTGAGCTCAGTAAATTTTTTTTTTTTTACAAGCTGATTCTAAATGAATGTTTATTTAGTTATGTAAAGTGAAGTTTGGTAGTGATGAAAATATAGCTTGATTTCTCTTCATATTTGATAAAACTTCACCAAGTTCTCCTATTGAAGATATGCTTCCACTTTCCCGTTATTCTTCGACTTTTTTTGAATTCCGAGATCGTTAGCCCTGGTCTTTTGATGCCTTAAAGAAAGTAGATTAGGTATTTTAAAGGCGTTAAGGTTCCAACCCAAATCTTTCCCTGACTTTCTTTGTGCAATCTCTCTCCCGGCTATATCTGCCCTTCAACCCGATCGAATATCCTCTCTTTCCCCGACACCTTTCATCCTAAGCTAGACATGCAATCTCTTCTCCTTACCACTCGGCTGGTATGATTGAAGGAGACCAGCACTACCCTTATTGAATCATGTCGTTATCTCACAATGGACAAATTACCGTTTAGTGTGACAGTTTACTCAGTTGATAACCGGTTTGGATGAAGAAATGACCCTAGTAGAGAATATACAAAAATGGTCCCCATAGTGCGCGTTGTTTGCTGTAAGGGATAAAAGTTGATCTTGTCTTCCTGTCCCTTTCTTAGATATTATACCTCTTTGTATAGCTAAATTAAATGCTATGGCATGGAAAAATTGAATTTCATAATACCTTGGGATCTGTTTATCAAATGATTTATAATATCCCGCATTAAATATGTCCTTAGTCAAGTCTGATTCAGAGGATACTTCCTACTGAGATAGTCTTCAAGCTTCTCAACAATATTTATACTAAATGAGATTCTTGAGACTTATGATATGATCAATGCTTCTGAAGAAATTTCTTGCGGTGAGTGTCAGACCATACAAAAAGCATTGTCTGAGTTTCAAGTCAAGCAAATTATGAATTTATTAAACTTCAAAGAGCGTCAAAAAACGTGACCGATAGTCTCTATAGATCGATATTTAAAAGGTACTTGTTACAAATTATGAATGTATTATACTTCAGAGAGCTTTAAGATTGATAGCAAACCTCGAAAATGTGTACTTCAACTAACTAGGTAGCGAACCTAGGTTGTATTTTTGGAATAAAAAACTAAATTTACATTACAAAGTAACATAGTAGATACTAGATAATGAACAAGAAAATAAAGTTGTTACCTGACAGCAAGAAGCGGCTGAGATCCAATAAAACCCATTGTTTCTCATGAAGCTGACAAATCCTAATATGTGTGTATAAACAAAAACGTTGATACATAAGAGATTATTTGAAAAGTGCAAAAGGGAATAAAATAACATCCTGAAATGAGTTCTAAATCTTCAAATTCTTACAATTCTTCAATTAACCAGACCCTTAAAAACAAATACAACCAAAATGCAGTTATAAGCGATGCAATTTCTTCTAAAGAGTAAAGAATCATATTGAAGGGCTAAAATGGGAAAAGATACTTGTTGACAGCCTCTAATCAACGTAAGTCTCAAGTTCGAGTCACATCTTAGAAAGGTTGAAAACTTTCTTTCTTAAGCGCAACAGCAAAACGTTTTTATAAAAAAAAGCAGTCCTCTACTCAAATTAGAAAGAAACCCTGAAAGCAATTCGACTATCTCAAGTTCTGATTCTATTTAAAGATAAGTGACGACAAACAAAATATAATGAGTGGATAACATTGAAAAACATATCACCATGGTTAGTTTCCATGCAAACTTAGAATTTAGGCAACCTCCGAGCTGTGATTGCCATCGGAGTGGGAGTTCACTGTGGGAACCTGGTTTGACTGCCAAGGTAGAGTGGGGAATGAGGGCATTACAAAAATAGAAGAGCACATTATATTACTCTTCTAATAAATAGTTACAAAATAAAAATAGGCGAAAAAATAACAGCAATTAAGCTAAATTCCAAGAAATACGCATGTAAACAAAATCCAGAAAGTGATGCCTAAAGATAAGAACTCATGTAAGGATTCAAACAGTAAACTATTGGGATGACATCAAAAGCAACTCTGGATCCATACTGTAAATCAATAAGGACTCGTTTGGTTGGCGGAATGGCTATTCCGTGGAATAGGAGAAAAATGAATGGAAAAATGTAAAGTATTTGCATAGATCCTTACAACTGATGGAATAGTTATTCCTAGCTATCATACATTTCATGGAATAGCTATTCCTTACTGAGAGGAGGAATAGCTATTCCATGACATGTATGATAGTTAGGAATAACTATTCCATCCGTTGTAAGGATTCTATACAAATGCTCTGCCATTTCTATCATTTTTTCATTCATTGATCTCCTATTCCGCGGAATAACCATTCCGCCAACCAAACGAGCCCTAAGTTCGTTATAGGTAGATAGGTCAGAGGCAGGGGAAAAAAAACTTACTAGTTCGAGAAAGTAGAAACACAGATAGCTCGATTAACACATCTGCTAACGTAAGTGTAAATACCTTGTCAATGTAGATGCTTCAAACAGCAGTCAAACCATACAATTAATGCTACAAAACAACTTCATAACCCAAAGTGCTTGCATGCTCGCAGCTTGATGACAACAAACTGAAAAGATGTTTGATGTCTCTAAACCAATACTAGGTACACAGAAACGTTCATCACCACTTCCATGTATCTCTGACCCCATAGCAATTACCATTAAGTATAAGTCAGTTCCACCACTGACGATTTTAATATAAAATATCTCCAGTTCCACCAGTTACGTCTAAATAACTTGAAACAAAAGAAATTGTAGGAAAAATACTTGAAATCCAGCAGAGAAAATGAGACAAATGAATGGATTACTGGTCTTGAAAATATATTGCATTTAAACTGCATCATCTTCCGTAACAAATAATTCAGAAGAGATAGAAAGGTAAATTCGCCTCACATATTCGAGTAAAAATGGCTCTCCGCTGTCCTCTAGAGAACATACTGTCCCACAAAAAATGTCAAATAAACCGAGAACAGCAGCGAAATTTTTCTTAATATCATAGCATACAATATAAAGCAAAAATTTTATTAAAAGGTGTTCATTTCTAATCCACCAGACGGAAACTCGAACAGATTCCCTAGTCCTAGTCCAAGTTGACTGTTGCACAAATTCACATTTTTATAGTTAGCAAACTACTGTTGTCATCATTGAAATTGTGCAACGAAAAAAAATCGCCTAATTAACAAGTACAACAAAATTGTTATATACCCTATAATGGACTTGTCTTTGTGAAAATAAGCAAAGAGTTCAATTCGGATCTCGCATGTATGCACTCCTAAACCATTCTTAAAAAATTCCAAAGTAGAATTTCATGCATTACAGATTATACAATTTGAAATGAGCTAAGATTCCAAGAGAAATGAGTATCATACACACATTTATATAAACAAAATCCAAGAAAATGATTCCTGAAACTAAAAAGACACATTGAATACAAAACGGCAAACTTCTGGAACCATTAATAAGCAACTCCGGGTCCAAATTGTAAATCAATAACTACATAACAAAAATTGCAGTAGATTAATCTAAGGTAGGGTACAAGGGCAATAACGTCATCATTTGGCATTAAGAAAACCTTCTCCTAAAGTATATTCATTACATTGTTTTCCTTACTAGCTTGACTAACATTTGCAAAAGCGTAAATCCATTGTTAATATATATGCTTCAAATAACAGCAAAACCATAGAATGAATGCTACAATACAACTTCATAGCCAATAGTTTGATGTCTATAAACCAATAGTGGGTATACAGTTACTTTCAGCCTAACTGTTATGTATCTGACTCCATAAAAATTATCATTAAGCACGATCAGTACCATTAGAATTATGCAAACCACCAAAATTTATCAGTAGTATAAAATGAATCATCAAAAGAATCTGATATTCATCTCTAGTATAACTGTTGGCAAACTACTGAGGTCTTCATTGAAATTGAGCAATCACCTAATTTCATTGAAAAGGGGTTTGAGAAAGAATCCATTGAAGATGGCTATTCTAGTTCATCTATGTTCTTACTTCTTACAATCATGAAGAAAATATTTTTGCTGGTATGCTACATGAGAAACACAGCAACCCAATCAAGAAGATTCAAAGGCGGAAAGCATCTTCAAAGAACAAGTAAGAATCTCACTGAAAAAGAACTTCAGAACAGAATGGTTTCATTTCAAGTTGTTTTAATGACATCAAGTTACTTCTTGATTCATTAAAAATGTGCTCACCAGAATCCCTACTCTGGTGGAGAACGGAGTTTTCTTGCTCACTATTTCATATCAATGGAGTCATTCAAAATATGAGGACCACCTACCTAACATGCTGCTTCACTAAGGGCACAACCACCTTCCACTGACACGGGTCAGAGGCACCAATCTTGGATTAGGAGACACAATGCTAACACGATTTATTTGAAGAATTTCGTAGCATTGACAAACAAAATAAGTGCACGGAAAAAATATAATATCATGTTTTTAATAACCCTGGTTAGTTCCCATGCGAACTTGGTTTTTGCCAACCTTCAACCTCTGACATTGCTAAAAAGTAAAAATAAAAGAGCAACCTATATTGCTTTTCTGATATTCCAATTTTAAATAGTTAGAAAATAAAAATGGGAGGAAAAAATATAAGCAATTAAGCTAAGATTCCAAGAAATATGAGCCTAACACACAAATATTCAACAAAATCCGCTAAAGTAATATCCAATTATATAAAATCGGGGCGAGGCGGCCACCTTTTAAAACAGAGCATGTGTATCTGACATGTAGCCGACTCCATAGCAATCACGACTCAATACCATGACATAGGATTATACAATCAACTCTATCTAATTCCACCGGTCACCCCTAAATAACATGATACAATAGAAATTATAGGAAAAATGGCAGAAAAATGAAATAAACACATATCTGATCTTAAAATTGGAAAATATTTATTATTTAAACTGCAACATCTTTCGGCATAAATAATTCAGAAGAGAAAGGAAGGTAAATTTGCCTCTCATAATAGAGTAAAATAGCATCTCCTCTATCCTCTAGAAAACACCTTGTTTCTCAAAAAAATGTTATATACCCAAAAGGAAAAAGATATTCGACCCTAATACAGGATAAACCACCAAAAGAATCTTGTGCTTCAACTAGCAATATATAGGGGTAGATAATCGGGACATGGAACAAGAGTCTCCAAATCTAAGAATGCTTCCGTCAAACACTGAACTAAAAGTAAAAGCGTCAGCTAGAAAAGATTTTTTTATCACCACTAATGGTCACGGCACAAAATGCCCCTTTAGTTTAGAGTTAAAGGTATACAAGTGCAGCTGCGCTCTCTCATGGAGTTAGAACACTAATCAATCATAAGAATCAATTGAGAGGTAAAATTTACTATCTCCGACAACACCATTATCATTAACTCTATTGTAATTTCAGTTAAACTATGTAGCTGATATAAATTCAATGGTCGTCCACCAAGAAACTATGGAACCTGCCAAGTATCATAGTATCATGCTTTAATACATATCCTATAATATATTGATCAAACAAGTCACAATTAAACCATCAATAACAAGGTTCAAATTGCAATATTGAGTATTTCAATTTAACATAACTCATCAAGAATTCAGAGAGAACTTGTTAATGCAAAGCTTAAGAATCACAAGATTCTCGAACCTTTCAGAGTTGTTTTGTTATTGTAAGCTGACGAATACCCAAACCTTTCAACGATGGGATATATATGCATACAATTATATCGTACTTGGGAAATGCTCTCATGTTTCAATCGAAATTATCCTCATCTTTCATCAAGAAAATTAGAATCACTGGATACTTCAAAAGGAAATAATCTTTCAGAGATGTGCATTGCGTATTGCAAGCTGACGAATCACAAGATGCCCAAAACTTTCAAAGATGGGATATGTATGCATGCACTTATATTGGACTTGGGAATGCTCTCAAGTTTCAATTGAAATTATCCTATTCCTTCATCAACAAAATTGGAATAAATGCATACTTTGAAATAAAACAATCTTTCATAGATGTGCTATGTGTGTTGCAAACTGACGAATCATATAATACCTTTCAGAGATGGGATATATATGCATGCAATAATATTGCACTTGGGTAATTGATGAGGACATCTGTCACTCGGCTCCAATGACTCGTCCTCACACTCGTCACTCATCCGACCACAGTCGTCCGGCTCCAGCCATTCATCCGGCCACAGTCACTCATCCGGCCAAAGTCACTCATCCGGCCACAAACACTCATCTAGCTCCAACTAGTCATCCGGCTTCAAGAAGGATCAAGAGTGGTGAATCGGCTCAAGCCACTCATCCGGCTTCAGACAGTCATCCGTCTTCAGCCACTCATCAGGCTTCAGCCATCCATATGACTCAAGTCACTCATCAGGCTTCAGCCACTCATCTTGATGGCCAAACAATCAAGACACCTGAAGGACGACTGGATGGAAGGACGCATGGACTACAATCCGCCTCACCCCAAAGAAGGCGCGAAAAGCCAGCTTTCTCATTTTGAATATCTGGCGTGATGGGCGGATCCAAGTGGGAAACACCCATACTTTCTGACAAAAGTCTTCCGCCGCCCATACCTACTTTTGGCAGAAGTCCCATCATTGTAATATTTTATTTAGCCACTTGTATTATTTTATT
>CAOJBI010057320.1:0-11492 GCA_948277035.1 Euphorbia corollata
TTTTGTTAAAAAAAAGCAATAGACATTTTTACCAGGTTGAATATGTTCCCTGAAGTGAATGTAATATATTCCCTGAAATGAATATATACCATTATAAAAATTTTAATGGTAAATTTGTAGTCATTGATATAATTATATAACCACTTGAAGTGGAAAATCAAATTGAGCACATAATATACCTAACACTTGTGAAAAATGACTACAATAACAAATATTATTCTAACTATCTACTAATATTTACATTTTTATTTATTGTTAATGTTTAATTTTATTTTATTATTGTTTACTATAATATACTTATGCTATATTATAAAATAGTCGACTGTTAATGATCTTGAAGATCTTTGTTAAATTATAATGACATATATGCTAGCAATTTCCACTTGTAGTGGAATATGAAATTGATGATAATCATGACCACCAGAAGTGGAATATCAAATTGAAATTTTTGATAGAGGAAATGAAGTATTTCCTGGTATTAATTGATATAAATGATGATAAATCAAATGTCATCTTATTCCGGAAATGAGTATTATCATGATCTTAGTAACATAAAAATTGTTGAAATGCTCCTGAAGAGCCAAATATTAATATATCAGTCAACTTGCGAACAGGGGGAGTAAACACTGTACTCTTTTTCCCTTAACTAAGGTTTTTGTCTCACTGGGTTTTTCCTTGATAAGGTTTTTAATGATGCAGTGTCTCATTCGCAATATTATGCATCAAAGGGGGAGTGTTGAATTATTGACGCAGCCGGCGGCACAACCGCCGATTACTATGCATGATCCTACGTAAATTATTAAAGTTTTTCTACTTATCTACATTTATGCTATTAACTTATTTACAGTTTTACCATTAAATTTTCCTATAAATATGATTCAGTTTTTCATTATTCATTACAATTCAGAGAATCAATAAAATCTCTTATTCTCTCTCTACTTCTTTTATTATAATTATGATATCATTGCATTTATAGTTTATTTGTAACAGATATTACTTTCTGAATTAGTGTATACAATAAATTCCAAAAACAATAATAGTAGAAAACCATAACACAGTACCTTTAATTTGGAAATCTAATAATTTCAACAGCTTAATATATAAATTAACATTGAATAAGAACTTTAAACAGTCGGCAAATTTAAACAGAGAATGAGCTTCTTTAGATATTTACACGTAGTCATCAACTTTGAGAAAACATTTTTAAACAATAAATTCACAATATGCAAATAAATGCAATGTAAAAACAATATAAACCCCATGACCATATGCAAAAAAAAGAAGAAGCAAATCACGTTAAAACTTATCGGGTAAAATGCCTGTACTTCCATTTCATCACTCATGAAAGCACATGCTGTTACTGCTGCTGCTATGCTATATTACGATATAGTACTTGCGAAATGAGCATCAAACGATTCAAAGTTGTCTAATTACAAGCAAACCCCATTATAATTCCACAGCTTCAATTCACATTGAAATGTAGTTGATTCCATTCAACTGTATGTTAAACGTATCATTCCTCAACAAACATCCACCACTACCGAGTCATCAGCAAGAAACAACAGACTTTGAATTTGTTGGTGGCTGTAATTTTGAAAGAGCAGTATCATTCTCATCCTCCTCGTCAAGTAATATAGGTCTCCCATTCATTGGCATCCTGTTCAAAAATCACAGTTGATACCTCTATGGATCATTTAGTTGATGAAGAATTCTCAGTTTAAATAAACCATTGGATTAATTTTAGATTTCTACCAAAGAAAGGTTCAAGAACTCAATCTGAAAAACTACACAAGGACTAATTAAAAACATTATAAAGCCTAACAGGAAACTTACTTTTGTGAGATGAAAGTGTCTTCAGACAAAGCCTTCTCTAACCTCTCCTCAAATGGCGTAGCATGCCACCTCACTTTCTGATCCTGAAAATAGTAGAAGCATTTGTTCAACGTACCTCTCAATATTGTGAAAAAAAGAAGATAACATAACAAACAAATCGACAAATCGTTAATGTTAACTGTGAGTTTTACAACATACTTCCTTGTATTTATTAGTTGAATTTGGAATTCCATTGCCATCCCACCACTTTGGGGAGATATTAGTAGACTCATGCTCGTTCCAATGAGCAGCAACCATCCCAATGATAGGCCTGTCCATAGGAGTTCTACCATCTTGAACAGATTGTTTTGGCTTGAACCAAGAAGACAAACTTGCTTCCACATTCAGTTCTTGAGATGAAGCGACTTTCACTCCCCCTGCTGCCTCAGGGCTTGTATTTTCCAGCTGACCAAACCATTCTTTAAGCTGAACTGGCAATTCATGGGCCATAGAATTATCATGCAGTAGTTCCTTCCACTGAGAAACATTCTCAATTGGATTTAAGACAGGATGCACATACTGAGACCTAATCCTCGTTTTCCCATTCCCATGAACTTCTACACTTGCAGGGAATACTGTTCCAGGTGTCTGCATTTCATCAGATAGTTTTAGTGGAGTTGGTCTTGGAGTTGGCTTTGCAACAGAATCCCAAGGAACATCAGATCTCTGAAAAACGTTGAATGCATGTTCAGATGACCCTCTAGACGAAGATGTATCAATGTTGCAGTCAAATCGAACTGACTTGTTCTTGACTGGAAGGCTTGTAGCTAAAAAGGCCAAGGAGAAACTGAAGTTAAAACGATCAACTTAGTTTTCATGAACCTTAGCGGCTACTATAATGCCAATCTTACCATCACCAGCATTGCTGAATGTTTCGCTTCCAGCACTCAGGTCATTGGAAATACAGCTACATGTAAGAAATGAAATTCTGCATAAGTTGGGCATAGCAAAATTTTCATAGAAATCTAAGCATAAGAAACAAGAAAAGTGCTTAGATTGTATAATGCTTCTTTCATTCATAGCATCATTTAACCAAAAAAACATACTATGTAATTATTCACTACATGAACTTTGGCAGCAGAAAGTCAGAAACAGTACTTTGGATTGCTGGAACCACCTCTATTTAAGGTTTTGAAATAACATAAAAATATCCCAAATAACATTCACATTCATAGAACTATTCAAGGAATATCAATCATAATTAGAAATCAAACCTGATAGGTGTGTGTCCAAAAGAAGGTGAACCAAGTCCAAATTCCTTGTCAAGTTTAAAGGGAACATGAGACTCATGAATTTGGTTATCCAACTGAAGTTTTTCGATAGATGTATTAAGAAGCCATGAGTGAAACCCTGAAGACTCAGAATCATTGTTAAGAGGAGATGAACAGTTTAACTTCTTTGATATGCTCCTGATTTCAGCAGGAGTCTCAGGTAAAGTGCCACAAGACTTGAGAAATTTTGCCTATATATGCAAAAACTATTATCAGCTAAGCCAATTCAACGAAATATATGAAGAAGCCAGCCAGTACAATGAAATATCAAATAGGAAGGACATAAGTAATATTCTATAATCATTTATATAATTTCAGACTAATGATCAGTCCACCTTGAAATCCTCACAAGTGTTCGCTAATCTATATAATTGAACCTCTCATGAATAATTAGTTCTAACTTAGTATTACACAGAAAAATAAAATTACTAAGCAACAACATAAATGCAGACCTCATCCACCAGCTCCTTGTTGATTTCTGTAGATCCCAGGCACTGACTTTTCCTGTCATTTTGCACACAATCTTCTCTCTCTTTTAAAGAGAGAGGAGCACAAACCCGAAGAAAACAATTACGATTATCCACTGAGAATGAAAATTCAATCATATAGTATAAATTATCTCGAGCATCATTTACCTTGCGACAAGAATAGAGATGACAACCGATTTTTTGACACCACAGCTTCCTGATTGCGATTCCGCAATACATAAGAGTTATCAATAAATATGATAGTTCAGTAAATTTAGGAAATTAGAAGCAACCAAACAGATAACAATTCCAAAAATAATCAATAGAGCTAAAGTAACATTTTCCCCAAAAGTACCGTCTTATTTTTCTGAAAGAAAACATCACTTTCTCCTAAGAAAATTTAAAACTGAGAAAAACATAATATGAATCAAACAGTAGAGTAAGAGAAAGCGCGCCTACAGGTTTAGTCTGAACAGGATTGGAGAGGAGATGAGGTCGCCGGCGATCGTCTCTGGTACGGAAACAACCGAAGAAACAGCCCATAGCTGTAATGAATGATCGATCGAAAAATCTCAGCACCGATCTGCAAATGAATCGTACTTCTCGATTCAACAATTCACGCATATCATCTATATCTGTTGTGAAATTAAAAAGAGAAAAGGAAAATTCTGTAGATTGGAGCGGGTGTAATCGGAGTTTGAGGTAGATAGAGAGAGAGAGAGAGGTTAGGTCGTTTTTGAAATTTGAACTAATTAAACGAGGGAAACATTTATTCCTTCAAAACTAAAACGCTTACATACTTTTATTTTTGGCAAAACCTCGAACTTTTTGAAACTGTCGCTTGATAGTAAAAAAAAATTCATTAAACTTAGTAAAATTGTTTACTTCAACCTCAAAAAAATTCCTTAAACTTGGTAAAATTGTTAACTCCAACCCCTTTATACTCAAAACTGTTAACTTCAGCTCTCTCAAGCACTGTACCTTCTTCTTTACTCCACGAAACTTTAACATTCGTAATTTCTCTGCAATAACAAGTTGGAACTTCAATTCCACTCAAAACCTGGTTCCATTTCACAATTACGAGCATGAAGGGGCTGAAGTTAACAGTTTTGCCAAGTTTAAGGATTTTTTTTTACTATCCAAAGTTTAGGGCGACGTCTTCAAAATGTTATGAAGTTGGGGCTCATGTATCCAATTTGCCTTTATTTTTTGGAAATAAAATATGCTCCCGATGATGAATGTAATCTTCATGTAACTCGTTCAATTTCAACACCTATTTTATTTTATTTATTTTCGGTTGTTTTTTAGTGTTAAAAACTTAACTTGGGATATAAAGTGGAAAACTGGAAAACAAGTTATTTTCTACATATTTTGGCGGTTTTAATTTTTTTTTTTTTTTTTGTGACCTATAATCCGATATATTGATCGATAAATCCGGACTCAGGTATCATAAAAGTCTAGTTAAGGGAAGATTCCAACCCCATTTTGCTCCATATATTGTTTCAAAATTTAAACTATGAATAATGTTTCAAGAGTTGAGTTCCTCGTCAAACTCAAAATTTGATATAACAGTTTCATTAAAAATGAGGGAACCTATTTTTATGAATCCATTTTTACTTTAAAAATTAACAAATCAATTAAAATATGTTTATTTTTTATCGTTGTTAATGCTTTGAATAACGACATAATTTTTTCTTCTCCTATAAGTCTTATATTCTTAGATTGTAAGCAACATATTAGACAATTTTCTTTTATTAGCTTTACATTTGTGGGTAGGTTTGTGAATCAAGTTGCACATTTATTAGTTAGAGCAGCTGGTTCTTCGACGGATAGGGGGACATGCTTTACCAATTGTTCACATTTAATTAGAATTGTAAATTTGTAATTGATTCTGATTAATTAATCGGATTTCTTCTTCGATAGAAAAAATCCAAAAATTGGTCAGAGATTATGTGAATTTTCGTAGTCGCTAGGATAAACTGGCAAAGATTTGTTGCAAATACAAAACAAATTTAAACAACATGCAAAACGGTAAGCATTCACGACGAATTGGGTTGGGCGATATGACGAACGTCCAACTTTGTAAATTTAGCAAAGATGAAAATGATTTATTTGATGTTATGAATACTGATGCACAATTTCGTTTTTTTTTCAAAGGTTAGTTCGGTCTGTTGCTCTTTCCTTGTGCCTATTTCATTATAGGTGGTTGGTTTACATGTACCACATTTATAACCTTATGATATAACCAGTTCTTATTTGAAATGTTGCAACTTCTTAACCGTCACAATTTCTACTCGTGCTAATAGTTTAGCACGTTTTTTTGTTATTACCACACGGCCGTGAAGCCCAAAGAAATTGGTGGTGTCAATTAGGTGGTTTGTGGACTTCCATCATGAACACTTAATCCAACTGTGTAGTGTTTACGATAAATGCTCAACCCAAATATTAGACATTTTAATCATATTTGAGGCATTGCATATTAATACCCAATTTTTTATAAACACTCGGATAACTCAGATTTTTGTCATTGATTTAGCTTATAACACTACATTAATTACAAACCCAATTTTAGTTTTTTCAGTTTTTATAATTGAGTTGATGATAAAGAGAAGGGCAATGCTACCTCACCATACGGTTATATTTCTTTGTTCCAGACATAAATTTATTATTAACTCCATTTAAATTTTACGATTTAACTTCTCTCGTTTCAAACATGATAATTCATTTTAAATTTTACACGAATTTCTTAACTGTAGATTTGTTTCTTTATCGCTACGTGTTGTTGATTGATCTTGAACACTTGCTCAAAAGTGTTTTCGCTAGCACAATTTTATACTTTCATCCCCTAAAAAGTTGATTTGATTCGTGGAAGTGTTAAAGAACTTTTTAACCGTGCTCTTATCGTTGTTCCGGCCTTTCACTCAACTGGCCGTTCTCTTCAACATTTGTGTTGGATAGAAAGTTTTTGCTTAAAATACTTTGGGAAGTTATGTAAAATTAAGATTTAGGCCCAAAGTTTTTAGCCATGCTATGAAAAACAATTCAACGTAAAGGTATTGTTAATTCTCGTCCCGGATGTTATTAACGTCGCCCGTATAATTGATGATTTTGCCCTCTACTCACTTTCTTTTCTTTTCTTTTCTAATTTTCTAAACATGGGTGTTTTGCCTTGATGAACATGTCATTGGCCAAGCATTTTGCCATAACGCTTGTGCCGGTGCCCGTGACAAGATGTTATGCCTAAACGTTTTCCTCACCAAATTTTCAAATATATGGATAAAATGGACATTACACGGGTGTCTCTAGTAAAACCCGGGCGGCAATTAAGCTTTATTTTTCAATAGTCAAAAAACCTAAAAATTGTATTTTCTGTAATTTCTCATTCCTGCAAAATCCGTAATGCTAGACCGGCGATGCTCCTCCGTAGGTGACTCCACCTTTGCCTTTCCCAGCGGCCACCTTGAATTCGGTGATCTAACTCTACAATCCCTCACTCTTATACAAGGGTCAGCTCCTTTTGTTTAAAATCTAAATCGATTTTCGAATTGGTATTTCATGGGAGTGTTTTGAGAAATACGGAGCCAGAAGACGAAGGAGACTAACTTGGATATGACAGATGTAGTTTCAGAAAGAGCTGCTTTAATGGAAGCAGCTGATCTATCTTGTGAAAATTCCAACCAGTTTAATTCCTTTTTCACCTTTCATCTATGACTTTGCTTTTTCACCTTTCATCTATAGCTTTTCTTAATTATGCTATTTTTTCATCATATGATTCATATCTAGGCATGAATCCGAATTAAATGAGATAGCGGCAAAGAATATCATGAAGAAATTGGATCTTATTTCCTTTGTTGCTTCTAATCAGTTGGTTGGTATAGATTAACACATTCCGCGTATTCTATCATGTTTAAAGATGGGTTCAGTTGGTGTTTGTTCTATTGGATTGTGGAGAACGAGAGCTATCGACAAAACATCCATTGCTGAATGTTTGTCATTTTGAAATTTAATGGATTAGTATAAAGGTCTTATACCACCCTTATACCAAGTTTAAGGTCCTTATGAAACGGTGAGTCTTATACCAGGTATAAGGCTTTCGAACGATAGTTTTTCAGGTATTTTAAAAGTAATTGCAAAAATAAATGAAAAATAAGTTGTATAAAAGTTTTATACCACACTTATATCAAGTATAATACTTCATGAAAAAGATAGGAAAACATGTACAAGGAAAAAGCACGTAAAAGCGTAAATTTGAAAACCTTTTCAATACAAAACAAAATAATAAATAAATTTTTTTCATGTTAAAGCATAGTTATGATTTTTTTCATGTAACAACAACATAAAATTAGTTTTTTTATGCATTTCCTTGTATTTCCCAAATATTTTTAGGTATGAAAAAATTCATTAAAGAACTTAAAAGATTAACTACTAAGCTTTGATATAATGATCACTACCTTTGAAGAATCCAAGAAATGTGAGAATTTAATTCAAACCCCACGATCTACAAAAATTGGTAAAAATACCTCATATTTCTAAAAAAAAAATTCAAAAATTATAACAATTGCATATGATTTTTTCATTGAGCCAATAATTAGTCGTTGGTCATCCTTTTCCACAAAAAATCGTTTGCATAGTTTTTGCTATTAAGTCTTGATAATCTTATTGAGGTCGACTGATTTTTAACAAGTAGAGGAATTTGAATTAAATTCATGACCACCTTTTAATCAGAGATGTTTTCAGTAAAAAGAGACCTTCTAGACCAAGTCCAGCTGGTAATCATATAACATGTAAGAGATTAGGGATTCAAACTTGGTACAAGTTTTGTTAGTGCTAGAGTAGAGACTCATGAAAGGCGTGATTCAAAGGATATTATGAAAAAGTGACATGTTAAAGTACAGGTCTTGTACAAACTGTTTGACTCGGAGTTTTCAGCGATTTCTGATGGAATTCAGAAATTGGTTGTTAGTCTCTTACACTGAATTGTTAGTGTTTTAAAAAGTGCTTTGGACTAGGTGGAAAATATCAAACAATTTTTACAACAGCGATTACAAAGTAACCATTACATTTTCAATCAACACCATCGAATTAGATTTCAGATAATGTACTTGAATTGCTGTGATTATATTGATCCTATAAGTTTCTAATGTTTGAAACACATCCGTCAAACCTATCAAACTCCATAAATCCAGATATCATCAAGTACAAGGACTCAAGGACACTTGAACATCACTTTTTTCATGCTGGGTAATCTTCAGCTCAGCAAATATCATTACAACACCAATATACAGACTTTAAAACTTGCCCCATTATGAATCTTGACAGGAAAGCACACATACAAGTACACAAACAAGCACAAAATCAAGTTGGTGCACGCTACAAGGTAACGAATATATATTAATTGTGTCCTTTGATGCCTTTTGTATTGGATTATTGCTTTAGCAGAAAAATATGAATATTAGTACGTTAATATGCCACTACATCTCTAATCAGAAGCGCTGCCAACATTGCTTGCCAATGTTCTTCTTTTACTTAATATATTGACAATTTGATTGGTGAATGGATCCTTTTCTCGGAAATTGGTAGATTAGATAGGTATAATAGCTCCATGTATGCAGGATTTCAGAACGAAATGTACCCATATATTTTTGACTAACCAGCACAACAAAATGATAACATGCGACAAAACAATCAAGGGATATGGCTAAATGCTATGTCTAGCAAACTTGCCAAAACCATCAATTCTAATATAAAGCAGAAAATAACAGACAATGACACGTAAAGCTATGAAAACATACAATTACACAGCTTATGTAGCTCGGAATGATATGTCCCATTCCAGATACCAACAAATCGAGTCACTAGTGCATAGTAGATGCACAACACTAATCTGAAGTAATTCCTTAATAACAACTAAGTAAGCATAACATTCAATCAGCCAAAAAACAAGCCACAATTCAGAGTAAAGCCATAACTCTCAACAAGCCAAAACAAAAGAAAAAAATGCCACCATATATCTGACCCTATCAAAATTGAAATGTTATTTTATTCATCTTCGCCCTCCAGTGATGAGTAAAGACTAACCTCTGAATCATGTCCGCCTCGCATAGTGAATACACACCACAGCAGCAGTGGCAAGGACGGCAGCTGATAAACCCAAAGCAAGCACTGGTGTATCCACCTTGAATCCTTTCGTTTCCTTCTCTATACCCTGTCCTTCAATGCCATTGACAGCCTCCAAACTCCTTTCCTTCAATCCACCAATCGAAACTTCTGCTTCCACGACTTTCGTCTGCATCTCCAGTATCTTCCCTTCCATTTCCCTCAACATCTCTTCCGATGACTGCAATTTTTTCTTATACTCGCTCATCTCTTTCTCTTTTTCATCCAATTTCTCTCTTATCTCCTCCTCCATTTTCAATTTGTTACTCCTCTCCTCAACCTCAAAAGCACCAATCTTTTTTTCCAAATCCCTAACTTTATTCTCCTCCTCCAGTTTTTCTCTCCTCAACTCCACCAACAATTCCTTCATCTCCGAAATCTCAGATTGGGATTCCTCCCCAGCGATCATAGCTAAATTCAAATCATCTCGAAGCCTCTCAACCTCAATCTCGAGCTGCTGAGCTCTAGGAGCAATCGCGTCAAGCGCTATCTTGGACTCTTCCATCTCCCTCTTCAATTCTTCCAGCTTCACTTTCAGCTTGGAGTCTTCAGATTCAAGCGATTCAATTTTGGCTTCGTATTGCAGAACCTGAGCTTTAATTCCTTCGTTCTCGTTGATGAGAGAGAGCTTCTCCTGCTCCAGAGCTTCGACCTTTACCTTGAGCTTGTCCTCATTTTCTCGCTGATCGAGTTCGTAGAAGCTGTCAGCCCGATCATCATTCTCAGTTCCAACGCCGTTGGCGATCGTATTGTCATCAGCCATAGCTCAAACTCTAATAAACCAAAAACGATAAAAAAAGAAGTATCAAAACATAACAGATAATAAGAAGAAAATCAAAGGCAAAGGCTGAACGTTTATCTGGCAACCAAACATACCTAGAAGAAGAGGGTAATTGAGAAAAGAGAAATATTTTCCGAGAAAGTGAGGGAAGGGAAAAGGGCTCGTGGAAACGCTATTGGATTGAATAATAGGGTTTTGTGTTGAAATGGAAGGCTGTCAATATGTGTGTGCAGAGCACGTGGCCGGTGCGCAGGGGTCCAACTAATTAATTATGAATCTTTCTATCGGGCTAAAAAAGTATCATAATCACCATTAAGTTCGGGATTTTGCAGTTTCTAAGGTTTTGATGGTTTTGATTGGGAGCAAGTTTTATAAGAATCGTAAAGGAAAGGAAATAAAGGGATGGTATTTTAAAGGATGATATTTGATGGAAATATAAAGGATGATGTAATATTATGTTTGGGACGAAGGGATGATTTTTTAAAGTAAGATAGGTATTGAAATTACTCAATCATCATTTCATTTTAAAAATGATTATTAGTTAATTAAATTAAAAAGGTTAGAAAAGTTATTTAGAATATCATCCTTTGAGATTCCACCAATTTGGGCGGAATCTACAGTAGCCGAATTGAGTGGATGTGAACGGAAGCTTATCCGCTGAGATTCTTTCGGTTTCCGCCTCTCCTTCGTCCCGATTCAGGCTTCCATCCTTTACATTTCTCTGAGAATCTGCCTCCCAAGCAAAGCCTTAGGAATTTGTTTTATCGAGTTAGATGGTTAGTTGTTGAATCTCTTTCATTTTTCCATCTCAAATTAAGAATCCACCGACTAGAATGGCTGAGGCTATCTTGAATCGTAGGCTGCAGCAAATACTACAAAGGGTACTGTCTTTTTTCACTGATGAAATGACCACTTTTGATTCGAATCTCCGAGATGACCTTCGAG
>CAOJBI010059083.1:0-12404 GCA_948277035.1 Euphorbia corollata
TATTAGAGTCAGGTATTAGTTTGTTCTATTTTACTGTGTAAAATTTTGAAACTAATAAATTTAACACTTTTATTTGAAATCACTTGAACTTCGATTCAATCCCGAATGACCCATCAATCCTCGACCTTCACCGATTTGAGGAATGAGGACAGGTATGACAACCATGTGTGTGAGACCGCCTCCTTTTGAAACTATTTATGATGTTGAGATTTGGAGCGTAAAAAATTTTACATGTGAGTTAGTGTACACTGTTTTACAAAGGTAAAATTCTCATGTGCTCTTTTTAAATCTTAGAATTATATAATATTTTATTTTATTTTTGTGGCCTAGACTGTGTGGACTGGGCAGCTTATATGACCAAGCCCGAAACCTGAAGATCATTTATCTTACCTGACCCAGCTATTTTAGTAACCATACTGTTTAAGCTCATGTTTAACTCTTCTCTTTGCATAAGTTGGAATCAAAACTCCAACAACAGAGAAGCCTTCAAACTTTAGATTTTCATTCCAAGATCTGTTCACATACAACATCACCCCGATTTCCGTCATTGATCTTGTTGAAACAGAGACTAGAATTCGAAATAATAAAACAAAGAAGAGAAACGAGATTACTTCCGATTTCAGAACTCGATGAGGAACGATTTCAGTTGAGAAATGAGAGAAGAATCAAGCTGAGAAACGAGAAGAGAGGATTAGGTTTTTTTTGAATTTTGAGTTATCCAGTTTAGTGTGCTAAATTCATGGTTTGAAGGTTATATACAGCGTATTGATTTCAATTTGAACCGGGAAGGGATTTGAATCTTCATGGACCATAATTGTAAATATGATATCACTTTAAGCCAAAATCCCTAAAAACCCCTTTTTTCATTTAATTTACTTCTCTTATTCTAAGCCCTATGATTTGTGACGAGTGTCAAAATCGTTAAAAATAGGGCAAACTTAAAAAAAGTACCATGTGGTGTCACTCATTTTCAAAAGGGGTCTGACGAATTTTTCTTTTTTAAAAAGGGGTCTGTGATTTCAAGAATTTTCCAAATAGAGGATTCTAATATTAAATTATGTCACGAAAATGGGTAATCTTGTTCGTTTTAATCTGAATTTTTGCGGGATGGTTAATAAAACTACAATACACATCGCTGATAAATTTTAATATTTTTTTGAATAGTGTAAGTATTTTTTTAAATAATAACGATAACAAATTTTAAAAAATCATAAAAAATAAAAAATATGAAAATTACTCAAATCTTGACGTATCATTTTTAAATAATAAGGTTAAAGTATTAGAATGTTAAATTGTTTAAAATAGTCAATGTAACACCATTATTTTGAAACCACGGACCCCTTGTTGCAATTTTTTTGAAACCACATACCATTTTTTTTGCAAATATTTTGAAACCACAAAACCCTTTTTGCAAAAAAAAAAAATTCCTCAGACCCCATTTTTTAAATGAGTGAAACCACATGATACTTTTTTTAAGTTTACCCTTAAAAATAATATTTATAAACCCTTTTTCACTAAATAAAGAAACATGTAGTAGTGGTAAGTGAGCTCATCTCCATAGGGAATAAAGAAACATGTAGTAGTGTGGTAAGTGAGCTCATCTCTATAGGGACTAAGTAATTTACCTTACTCAATTCAATAACCAAGAAAAATGCAATAAAGTAAATCATTGGGGTTTTTGATTGATTTTGTAACAAAAATAAAATATAAAGACAGTAATTTATAAGATAAAAATAAATAATGAAAAACTCTTCCGATTAAGAATATATTGGCTTAGTTGTGATTGATCACAGACACAAAAAATCGAGTTCACGACATAACAATGAATTGGCTTAACAATGTAAGTATGATTAAAAATCTTTTAAGAAAAAGATGAGAATGATTTTTGAAAAGATAAATCAAATCCCTTGATTTAAAAACACATTTATAGTAAGCTGACAAAGTTTAATCTCTAAAAAGAATCAAGTTTAAAGAACCAATTCAATAAATCGTGGAAGCACATAATGTAAAATTAACTCAAATCAAACCATATTAAAACTTTGAAATAAATCGTTTGGTACAAAACTTCCATTATGCAATATAAGCATCAACATAAAAGAAATTTTTTTGTTATATTTATCAAAAGCAACAATGAGTAGATTGAAGAATTTAAAGATATAATAGTGGAAAGATATTACCGGTTTGATTCGAGAATCGAAAGACAATAAAAGGTTAAAAACAAGCCTCACAACATGCAATTAACCTTGATAATTACTCAATCGAAAGAGGAAAACTTAGTTACACATAAATAAAGAAAACAAAGAAGAAATTGTCATTAAAAATAATTTAAGAACTAGGAAGTGGACGTTGGTTCAGTGACCAATTCAAAGGATGATCAGTTTTACTGAGATTACAACATATTTAAAGAAGAAAGAAAACAAGAAGACCCAATTAAGATAGGATTGTAATGTCCTACTTACAAACTAAAAAAGGAATAATGAAACCCACTAAAAAGGTAAGGCATAAATAAAAAAACTAATAGGAACATATTATATATCAGTTTAGGATGTCTTTGTCTTCTTCAATTAGGAATCATAAATCTTTCAGCTGCACTTTCCTTCCAATTCCTGAAACTAACAGCTCAACTCGTTGCTTTTGAGCCTAGACTGAAGGGTAACTTACAGATTAACTTCAAAATAGCTCCAAAACATCCCAAAGTTCATCATTTATGCTCAAATCAATCTCAACACCTCTTTATCTCCTAAATAATCATAATTCACACTAATCAATACCAAATCATTCAAAAAGCCAATTAAAACATTAATAAAATGTGTTTATTATGCATGTTATCAATTTGCAACTTGTTGCAACTTTGTCGTTGCTGCCGATACGTAAGAAGTCACGTGATGGTGAAGATGGTTATTTGTTAGAGGATTGGCTATATATATTGAAGAGAAGAAGCAGAAAGAAGGGTACGCCTTGTTAATGTTTTATGTATTTCGTCTTTGTAATTCTGAGTTGTTTTCTTTATGGCTAGTATTTCTTTAGAGCTCTAGTTCTTTTGCATGCAAGTTATTGGTTGTTTATATGTAGTATTTCCTTTTAAAGTTTGATATTTTTCGGTCATCTAAAGTTTGTAATTGATGACGATTTACCTTTGATTAGTGAAAGCCAGCAGACCTCGCACCATGGATTGCTTACACACCTTCACAGGGCTAGTAGGATACCAATGTAAAATATCTTTGTGTTTGATTATATTCTTTATGTTTCTGCAAAACCGCGATTGAAAGTTTTAGAGCACTTAATTTCTGTATTATTTCACAACAATTTTAGTTTAGACATTTTGATTATTTAATTTAACCCATACAAACCCCCAATTACGCAAACCTTTATGGGAAATTTAGCAATATACAAGAAAAATATAAAATATTTTTAGTCTAATCCCATAACTTAAGTTTCAGTTTTTGCTTATACGTGATATTTGAAACTATTATTGGAACCATCCTGATTTTTGCCTTTCTTCTTTATTTCAACAGCTGATAAGTGATGATTTTGGCAGTAATTTTTTCTAATTCTTATCATCAACATAGACTCACTCAATCAGAGATTCTCTTCAACATGTTTCATCGCTTTAACAACAAATCGAATTGGACAATAATCAACATCAAAACTGGGCGAAGAATGAGGAGAAACGAGGTTCTGTAAAAAAATTGCAGAAAAAATGTAAATCGTTTTATTCTACTGAAAAAAAATTCAAAATCAAAAGTTACTAACAAATTTATTAGGTATAACATGTGTTATACCAGGTATAACACATGTTATACCTGGTATAATAGGTATAAAACATGTTATACCTCGTATAACACATGTTATACCTGGTATAACACATGTTATACCAGGTATACTGGATGTTATACCAGGTATAACACATTGAAGAATATTTTATACCTCGAAATATAGTTGAGCAGGACCAAAAGCGTCGATAGTGAGGCCACCGTTGAGCATAGACCAACACTTGGACTGAGCAACAACGCCAACATGTTTGTATCCATTTTCAGTTTTGAAACTCGCTCTCGCTGGAATATTGCTTCCCTCATTCACTTGTATCCAGGCTAAATAAACAGCTAGTAACGAATCTACTATGTATAACATGTGTTATACCTGGTATAACAAACATTATACCAAGTACACAAGAATTTTTGGCTAATATACCACAATTCGAGAAAAAAAACAAAACACAAAAACTGAAAAAGATAGAATTCAACACCACATGAAAATCATTAATCCACACTCTACCATGACACACGAAAATATGAATAATCTCCATTGAAGCTTCAAAAACAGGAAGTTAGAGATTAAAAAAAAATCAAAGCTGAAAAATCGTTACCTAAAGAACAAATCGATGAAACGGATCGATGAAACCGATCTAAACTCAAAAACTCCAAAAATTCGAAATCTAAGGAAAAAAAAAATAAAAAATCTGGAAATAATATCTATGGAAAGAAGAAGAAAAGAGATGAAAAGAATGAAACAAGATCGGAAAAAAAAGATTCTGAAGAACGATGAAAAAAAACGTTAAAGAGTGGGAGAGGGAGAGGGAGAGGGGGAGGGGGAGGGAGAGAGAGCGAGAAAAAAAGAGGGGGAAAGAAAAAAAAATTAAAAAGTGGTAAAAATAAAAATAGAATTAAAAACATGGAGAGAAACAAAAATATTTTCCCCTCTTTATTAAGAACAAAAATATTTTTACTAAAAAGGGGATTTGTTTGTTTTAGATATAAGTAACCCTTAAATATAATATACAAAACCAAACTCTATTGAATTTCGAACTTTAACCAGCTTGGAGGCCCACGAGAGCAGTATCCCCGAGTAGGTTGATTTGATAACAAACAAGTCTACCCATTTTATAACAACTTAATAAATGTATTTTTATTTAAAATTTGTTCACATGTAAAATTTTGAATAAAAAACAAATTTAGTGGAAAGGAGGTGGACCACGTGGGTTCAATTCAACACGAGAGTGCCAGCTGTCTGGGCGAACGTTTTATTTCAGGCCTATTATTTCGTTTGTTTACGTTAATAATCACAAAGCTTTACTAAAAAAAATAAAAAATACAAAGTGTCAAAGTCAACCAATGTGTTTCACGAGACACTTTTTAAATGTATAATCATTTAATCATTTCTCCATCTATAAAATATCTTAACCGACGCATGCAAGAGTATTCTAGATTTTAAAATAATTCACATTTTTTTACCCTAAATTCTTTAATTTTGAATTACTTGTAAAATTATACATGTATACTATATAAACATTTTAATTAAATATAAATATTTAGGCTTAAAATTTTAAAGGGTACACAAATTTTATTATTACTAGCATAATGATACATAAATTTCAAACTTAATTGTATATAATTTTAAAATAGTACTACATGAATTTATATTTTTATTAATATTATAATAGAAATTACATTTGAACTCAAAATAATACGTTTGACCATTATTATATCCAGTTATCAAGACCAATTTAAATCCGTTGGTGTTTTTTTATTCATTTTTTCCCCTTTTTTATTCTAAATGTTTGATACATTTCACCTTTTTTTCGAAAGTTTCTATTGTTTGCTACCATTTTCTCCAAAAAAATATAAATGAAAAATCCTGATATTATAAAAGTTTCATCTTGTTAATTTTCTTCATTGGTTATTTCTTCATTTTGTTGTTAGAAAAACCGAATTTTGACAAAAGAAAATTTAAATTTTAAACCTTTGAAACAAAAATATAAACAGAAAAAAAAAAGAAACATAATCCAGCAAAAAGCTATTTTGCTCCAAATGAAATTGAAAGTGGGATTGTACAGAAGCAAAGTAAAAGCTCCCAAACCAACAAATAGTCAAAATTAAGGAGCACAAAAATTTCAACTAAACAGAGCCTAAATTTTCCTTTGTTCATATCTCTATGAGGTTTTTTAGATCTGCAATTAACAATGAAATGAAAAACGTTGTTGCCTCCAAACTTAAGACTATGATAGACAATCACTGAGTAGCAAAGGCAACCAAAACAATAAAATAAAATCTTGGCAAAAACGGAGCAGCTTGCCCCCCGGATCACAACTAAACCACTCTCAATTGGAAGAGTGTGGTGCACTTGCACTCATGTGTCAAAATTTAAATAACTCATGTGCACCACACTCTTCCAATGAAATGTAGAAGGAAGGGATAAAAACGGAATAAAAAAGTTAATGGGTATGATGGGATTTGGTTATAGGATATAATCATGGTCAAAGGTATTATTTGACAGTCAAAGTTAACTTTACCATAATAACCGATAATGTTAGTAAAGTGATAAATTCATGTATCGATTAAATTTTTTAAGTTCATGTACCATTATATTAGTAATAGTAAAGTTCGTGTATCGTTAAAGATTTTAAGCCTAAATACTTGAAACTATTATAATACTTTTGTATATAAGTACTAGTTAACCCAAATTTATATAAAGAAATAGAGTGTGGAAATACGTATTTTGTATCAGTTGAATGAAGTCATTGAGAAGTATAACACATTTTTTTGGGTAAAAAGATGAGAGAACAACAATTAGGCAAGAGCAAGCCTAGAAACGAAACACCCGAAAGATCTTCGATCATCGTATCTGACAAACCATGAGTTGGCTCTTCAAATAATATCACATGTTGGTATAAACAATACCATATTAACCGAATTTCAGGATCTATCATATTGAAATCATTGAGAAATCACAAAAAATGAAAGCGGAAACGTACCTGGATTAGCCATTAAAAGCTAATAGCGAAGAATCCGAAGAATAGAAGTCCATCTTCTAGAGGATGGAGGTAGAGACCTAAGGGAAGCAATTGAAATTTCTTATATCATCTTCTGGGAACCAACCTCTTTATATATAGAAATCTGAATGTAGATAATTACCATTATGCCCCTTAATTGAAATGGTATTTTCGCATTAGGTTTTACACTTTTATGCTCATAACTATAATTGGTACCTCAATAATCAATAACTTTAGTATTTGATCACAACTTTATTTGACTGTTATATTATGATTGTTATACACATTTATAATTAACATATGTAAGACCACACTTAATGATTTATTGGAAATAAATCCAACAATAAATGATAATCGAGTGAAAGCGAAGCACCCACAACCGCAATATTGTCTATGTATCCATTACCTTCTTGGTAAACATGACAAAATCTAACCACCCAATCTCTCCACAACAGGCCTTTGATACTGCTAACCATGTTAAATACGAGCTACCCCTACCACATTCTTGATTACCCATCCATAGTGAATTTACTATCGGTCTCGACCACAACTTGCCTGCAACCTTATCCCAAGCAAGGGACAAGCCATCTAACACCTTCTACAACTCAGCGCAAGCAATCGAGCAAAAACCAATATTATGCACATACCACCAATCCAACGGCCACACGAATCCCCGAATCAACCCGCTTGCAGAAGCTCTAAACTCGCGGCCACGAATAGAACCAAAGAAGGTTGAGGCAGTAAAAGTGTGGCCTTTGCCAACGAATATCAAGCGATTGAGGGGATTTTTGGGTTTGGCTGGTTACTAATGCAGATTCATTAAAAATTATGGACTCATCAGTAGACCACTTACAGATTTGCTCAAAAAAGATAGTTTTCGTTGGACAGATTTGGCCACAGATGCCTTTGAAACTTTTAAACAGGCTCTAATCACTTCTCCGGTACTTGCTTTACCTTCATTAGAAAAGCAAGGTTGAAACAGATGCTTGTGACAAGGAATTGGAGCTGTTTTAATGCAGGAAGGACATCCAGTTGTGTACTTAAGCAAGACATTAGCAGAAAGGTACATGAGTTGGTTAGTCTATGAGAAGGAATTACTCGCAGTTGTCCATGCGATTAAGAAGTGGGATTACTACTTGAATAGTTTACTATAAGGACTGATCATAGAAGTCTCAAATTTTTACTGCAGCTACAGATAACTATAACCTATCAATAAAAATATATAGCCAATCTATTTGGCTATAATTTTAATATCATATATAAGAACGACACTGACAATATAGCAAAAGATGCACTTTCCAGGGTTTCCATGGCTATATTAGCTACATTGGTGATCTCTACTCATGTGGATAATGTGTTTCCTGAGATAAAGCTAAGTTGGGAAACAGATGTGGAATTGAAGGGTATTATTGCTTAAATTGAAGTGGAAGGGGGAAGACAAGTAAGAGATTTTTCTTGGATGGGTGGGATCTTATGGGAGAAAGGGAAGGTTGTTATTGGGAATTCACAAGAACTTAAGAAGAAAATTATACAATTGATGCATGATTCAACTCTTAGTGGTCATTCTGGATCATTGGCTACTGCAAAAAGAATAAGCATTAACTTCTTTTGAAAGGGCCACGAGAAGGAAGTAAGGAACTATGTTCGAAACTCTAGCATTTTTCAAACCTGTATATATGACAATGATAAATAGCTAAGCCTCTTGTAACCTCTGCCTGTTGTGAACAGACGACATTCAACTTGCGCGGTCACCGCGAGGTGCCGACCCTGTGAGATAGGACCTGGGGGTTTTCGAAAATGAAAAAATTGGTATGAAAATAGTAAACAAGTTCGTGTGAAACAAGTTTAAAAAGACTCGAGACCTAAATCTCTAGGCTATATTATGGAGTCACTACATGAATCAGCTCTTCTGGGAAATTTTCGATACAACCTAGATTAATGCGTTCAAGACAATACCATATACAGAGATTTAGGTTTGGATGAGTTACATATTTCATCGTTATTTGAGTTAAATTACACCGGTTTAGAAACCACCTTTATAATATTCCAATTCAATCTAAGTGTTTTTTACTTATATATTCTTTTAGCGAGCATGCGGAAAGCGTTAAATAAGTAAAGTGCGAGAAAGTAAACACATAGGAAAGTAAATGTGCCTATTATACGGGAGATTAATTACATATTAGGAACGAGGATACAATTACCTGGAATACATCGATATCTACAAATGAATACATTTATATGTAAAATATTCAAACGTAAATAAATCCTTACATACATCTAACTTATTCTACCTACATCTACAAGGGTTAGCACAGTTGATAATCCACAACACAAGTATGCTCGAGTTTGGATATTAGCAAGAGCCTTGGGTTAAGTTGAAAAGGGAAAATCTTTGTCACGTTTATCTTATAAAAACAGTTCATTTTTAGTTACAAGTATGTTGGTCATTTTTATTAGTGAAAATGATCCATGTTATCATTATCAGGTCGGTTATCTGGGAACTTGAGTTCCCTTCGTGGGGTAACCTAAAAAATATTAGAAAGATAATTTTAGGTCAAACATGCATAACATAGCTATTTTTTGGGTTAACAACGATAACGATGTCATCCATATCGTTACTGACTTCCCTGTGAAGGGCGATACCAATATGGATGGTCTGAAGCGCTTCCGCTGCTACTCCAAACCCTAATACACATAGTAGCACTTCAAAAACACATTTATAATTTTTAAATAAGATTTATTTACGATTTGGTTACCACAAATGGTGCATTTCCAAGTCCATAAACGGACCACAAATGTGTTTTGTTGCTTAAAGTCTTATACTTTGCTCAAGAACATAAGAAAATGCTTCAAAATGCTCTCTAGATGGAAAAATCCCTCTCATGCTATAAGCACGGAAATGTGAGCTCCCCTCATTCAATGATGCATCTCTTTTCCTTTTGTTTTGATCTCCTTTCAATTCAAATACCAAAGTTGGATCCAACTTTTGTGCTTTTTTGCTTTTGCCCATACTTTCTTCACTTTGAGCCATGCTTCCTTTTGGATTTATGCTTTATCCTATACTTTCTTTTTTGCTTTCCTTTGAATGATGCATTCTCTTTTTATGTTAGAGCTCCATTAAATACAAATTCAAATGCAAAATCCACATATTTCACTTTTAGCTTTTTTTCATACTTCTTTTCTTACTTTTCCTTATATATATGAAAAGGTGGATATAATCTAGTCCTAGGTATGGTGGGGAAGTGGTTTTATCAGTTAAAGGTCAGGCATGTGGCAAAGAATGAGTCTTTTCGGCTGAAAAGTGAAAAAAGTGCAATTGCTTAAACTGCGACATTGTTAACAACATTGCAAATGCTGGTAACTACATTGGCTTTATGAGCTTTGTTTAGGTTGAAATGGTTTATATGGTTTAAAATCAACGCATAGAGCTTCTCCTAGATGAATTTAGGACCTTGTAAGAATGAAAGACTAACAAAAGATAAATAAAATTACAGCTTCATCATCGAACTTGTGAGTGGGAGTAAAATCTCATGCTCACACCTATACTTGATAGCATATGAACTTACATTAGTATGGATTTTATAGAAGGACTGCCAAAGTCACATGGGAAGGAGGTGATTTTAGTTGTGGTGGACAAGCTTAGTAAATGCACCCACTTTCTAAGCTTGAAGCATCCTTATACTATTGTTTTTGTGGCTTAATTGTACCTAACTGAGGTTTTCAAGCTTCATGGTTGTCCTACAACTATTGTTAGTGACAAAGACCTGGTATTCTTAAGTAAATTTTGGGAAGAATTACTTTACATGGAATATAGCTGGCCAAATCTACAGTTTACGACCCTCAAACAGATGGGCAAACCAAAGTAGTGAATCATTGTTTAGAGACTTACATTGCATGTGCCATCAGTAGCCAGAGAAGTGGGCGTGTTAGTTAACCATAGCAGAATGGTTGTACAACACCTCTTTTCGCTCCTCTTTGGGTTGTACATCGTTTGAAGCAGTTTATGGCATGATTCTGTTGGAAATTTTGTACAAAAATGTGGTTTTTTGTACATGATGTTGTGTCAACTTTGAGGCATAATATACATGGGTTAAATTTGCAATTTCTATAATGTTTTTACATAAACGTGTAGTTTGCTACGTGAGCTTTCCAACGGTATATTATGTGCTCAAAATGGACAAGTAGTGAATGAGAAACCAAAGGCTCAAAGTGAGACCATGAAATGAGTTGAAATATAAAATATCCCACATCACTTTCATAATAATAGTTGAAAATGTTTATAAGGGAGGATGTTTAGTTGGCACATTAAATTGTTATCCATATTATGCTCCAACCTCTACGCGCGTGGGGGGGTGCAAATTGTTTCCGGTGGGGGCGCGCCCGCATGACGTGGGCGTCGCGAATGCCGCTCCGAAAACGATACCCACGGACCAGCCGACTTTTGCACCCAGATTTTATTTTTCAACTCAGTTAAAAACAGCTTTAATTTCGAAATTAAATAACTGTAGCATTTTCATTCACAAGTTTGATTGCATATTAATTTTCGTACTAATGGTGCAATTAAACAAGTAATTCCAATAGTCATCTTTTATAACTATAACCTCTTATATTTATATATATATTAGTCATTTCGATATATATATATATATATATATATATATACTCGAATTCTGCTCTAAATTTCCTGGCCTCATTCTTGTGCAACCAGTGATAACAATCTGCTCGTGGTTAGAGTTCGCTCGCGTTTATCCGTTGTATCCTGGGAGACCGATCACCGGTGTACCGGCGAAATCAGTCTTAAGGAAACTGACTACATGCATCGGATTTCTCTTCTTGTGTTTCGAATTTCAGTTTGTAATTTGGTAAATCTGTTGTTTATTCTTTCCAGTTCAATTCCAGTTTCTGTTTTACATACTTTCTTGCATATTGTTTCGATTGTTTCTTGGAACGGACAACAAAAATAACTCCATTGGACTTCAAAAAAATTACAAGTTGATCACATGGATCCCTCTTTTTCAAAGAATCCTAGGAATTTTACTAAATGGAAGTAAACTGAAGTTAAAATAAATTCAGAGTGCTTAAAGAAACAAAATGTGTTCCTTTTGCTGCTTTTTAATATGATATATGCATCATGTTTTCAATTCAGATTTTTAAAATGGCAAGTTGCACTGTGCAACAATTCCTCGCTCACCAACTAACAGACGGGAACATATTCCAATGGCTAAAAATGTGAACTCTAAGCATTTCTTCTTCGTAAGTGTATATTTTCAAGTTCTAGCAAGTAGCAAGTTTTCTCCATTTCACATTTTCAAAGTCAGTATCTTGGCCACTAGGACCAAACTGCATCCCTTCATTATTCGTTTAAACTTAACTGCATGGAAAATGCATATTGCTTTCATTTATGTCCATTATTATATTGAACCTTATGTTTACACCAGATTACCTTGCATGTTCCAGGTTGCTCAAATCTAATAATCATCTCCTTAGCTCAAGCAAATTTGACTTTCTACTCTTAGTTCCATATCATGTCTCTGAGTTTTGAAAACTTGTTACTTTTATGTTCTGACCTCTTTTATTTGCTAAATTAGTAATATCCATCTTCAGGTTGCATATTTTATACTTATAATATTGATTT
>CAOJBI010060086.1:0-14335 GCA_948277035.1 Euphorbia corollata
CAAAAGTGGATTTGTCCGTTGCAATTGAACCGTTATGTCTGCGGAAGCTCATTTTAGCGCCTATCAACATTTTAACCCCAAAATTTGTCTAGTTACAGTGTTTTAAAAATTGTTTAAGAACACCGTCCGGATTTTCCATACGCGGTGATAGACGAACTGATTGATTAGGTGGTTTAAAGTGGTGAATTTTGCTAATTAAAAATAAATTTTCAAATATAATATTTTAAACATGTTGTTTAGGCGAGATTTTTAACAACTTACAATATTTATCAAAAAGTTTATACTCTTTCTTGCTTAAAAATATGTATAAACAAGGGTAATTTTTATAAATGCCCTTTTTATAGTATATGATTTTAAATATTGGAGATTCCTATTTAGTAAATACCTTTTTTTAACTTTTCAATTCATTAATTAACATTCTTATTCACTAAATACCCTTTTTATTTACTTCATACCCAACACAAAATCAAATCAAATTAAAATCTCTATTAATTAGGAATTAAACTCCTAAACAAAACCAAACACTAAACGACTGCTCCTCCTCCCTCACCGTATTCCTAATTATATATCGTCATCTTCGTCATCATCACCGCCTCCTCCCTCACCGTCTTCAAATGCTTCATCATCGTCACCCTTACCGACTTCGTCCTCGTCATCAACTGAATAAACATGTGGCTCACTGGAGAAGTGTACGAGTGGCTCTTCATCCTCGTGTTGTCATTGTCGTCTTCCACCCCGTCGTCATCTTCATCGTCGTCGTCATCATCACCATCACCATCTTCATCATCGTCTTCCTCGTCAACATCTATAATTACTTCCTTAACATCGCTACCATCATCAAAACTCTCTTCTGCCTCTGCTTCTCCTTTGTTTTTAGATCGACCCAATTCCCGTTCTTTTCCGGTGCACTCACTTTATATCTCCGACACACAAGGAAGGACGCGGTGGAAAGAAGCAGCCCTATCCAATCGTATACTTATTCTACAATAACATATACTTTAGTTGAAATCCGTATACTTTTTGTTCATATGCATATACTGTTTTTTCAAAAGCGTATATCTTCTTAGACAATCGTATATCTTCAGAAGCATATGTTATTCTGGCTCCCCTCCTAATATGATATTATAGTCCCGATCCATATACGAGTATTATTTGATCAATTTGATTGGTAGATAGCTATTTTCGATATAATTTACTGTTATCCGAGTAGTGCAAGAGATGTGATTAGTGTAAGTATATTAGTCACAAACTAACAAACAGGCTTTTAAATATATATTTTTTCGAAACAAAACAAGCTTTTAAATAAGTCAAGCTTGAGAGAGCTCAAGCTCATTTTAGCGCTCCAACAACCCAAACCTTTTGGCTTAGCTTATTGAAAATTCTCCTTGTCGTCAGGTATACTGTTTCGTAGAAGAAAAAAAAATCCAAAAAATCCAAAAATTTTGTTTAGTTTGTCGCTATGTTGGTATTTATTTACTGGTATAAACACATATTAATTTATATTTATCCTTTATGTTGGACAGAAAACAGGATTTGTTTTTTTCTCTGTTATGGAGAAAAGAAAGAAAAGAATAATTGAAACATTGAAATATTAACCGATTCCATTTCGAACTGAAATTGAAATACAATGCAAAAAGGGCCCCTCCCAATCATATTATAGGGCCGTCTTTATCTATCTATATAAAAAAAGTCTTTCGTTTCCGTTGACAAAAATGAACAAATGAAATAATTTACGATCATCAATTTGAGAAAGTCTACTTATTAATGGTTATATAAATGATGAGTAATTCAATGGGAAGAGAGCAGATAGGTGAAAGAGTTACGTGTCAAATGGAAGCCGAAGTGATAATCCTATTAGTAGCAGTCTATTTGTGCCGACCATTTCATGTGCACCCATATTTTTCAAAAAATAGCTCACCCACCTCTGTACACGTGTATGCTACACTCTCAATCTTCTCATTTTCCCTCCCATAAATAATGCTTTGTTTTAGCACTCCCCAGTGCTAACATTCGATTAACATTTTCATGGATGCTTCGTTGCCTTTTACTTTATTGGTGTTTATAGTTGGGTTTGGGAATGGGTTGGATGCTGCCCGCATCGGTCTGGGTTCGAGACTGTTGGCTAGAGATGAAGATCGAGTTTGGCTCTCCGACAATGGCACATTTGCTTTCGGGTTCACTAAAGCTGATAATCCTAACCTATTCCAGTTAGCTATTTGGTTTGCGCAGCTTCCAGGAGATAGAACCGTTGTTTGGTCACCCAATAGGTATACTATGTTTTTTACTTTGCATACAAAAGCATGTAAAATAGTTCGTGTTATTCCATGCATATCCTACTTAACAAACAAACATTAACTTTTTTACCATTATAATTTGACTTCGGGGTGAACTCAAGTTCAAATGCATCAGTTGTCTTCCAATGACTTTGTCATCTTAATTTTCATATTTTTCTACTCACTATGCTATATTGAAGTTGACAAAAAGGAACTACTTTGCACTTTAAATTTATCCGAAGAATCTAACATGGTTTAATCGAATCACTTAACCACTTTCATCTACTTGACACGGAATCAATCAACTTTTACACTTTTGTGACGTTCAAAGAGGTTTATAAACTCTTAAAAGTTCATGACTACGATACAAATTTAGTGTCAATTTCATAAAATGTATCGGGCCTAAAAAATCAACTTGCCACAAAAACCTTTTGTTTTCCTCATTTTAATTTGTTGAATTTTCAGAAACCTGAATTATAACCGAACTATACCGAATTCAAGAATCAGTGGTGATGATAAATACGCTAAATGAAAAAGAAACTATACTAAAACAGTAAACTACAAAGATTTCCAAAATAGATTCCGCATTATATATATACCAAAATGTATGCAGAAAAAATATATACCAATAAAATAGAGGGTCTTTTTCTTGTTCGGCACAAAATTAGGATTACTTACCATGTAGTCACCCTTGTAAATAAAGTGAAAAGAACATAACATATAATGGTTGGTTTTTATTATAGGGTTTAATTATGTATTACATAGAAATATTCATTTCTCATTAACGTATAATTTTTGCTATAATACATTGACATAATGTGTTACGCATTATAACAAAAGTTACAAGTGAGCCTTACTACAAATATATATATATATATATATATATAAAATTAATGATACTCATTTGGTGGACCTTGGCTAATCCCCTTCCATGAGGGTGGGAAAAGTGAAAAAAAAAATTCAAGGAGATGCTCATATATAGTCATAGTACGTAACCATATATTTATATTTTTGATTTTGCATTCCAAAATAAAGCATACTTAAATATTTTTAAGAATGAACAATAAAATACTTAAAACCTATACTCTCCAGAAGTAGGATAGCAATTGGTTTGTTGAACAGGAAAGCATATTAGCATTCTCCATCTTTAGTTTTTACAAAAGCTTTTGCAGGTATAATATGAATGACTCTTAAGTCAACCCTTTGACTTTTGCTCAATGATAGAAACTCACCCGTCTCCAAAGATGCCTCCCTGGAGCTCGACGCCACCGGAAACCTCCTCCTCCTCTATGGCACCACCACCATCTGGATGTCCAACTCCTCCAACTCCGGCGTACAGTCAGCACTCATGTCAGAATCCGGCAACTTCATTCTCTACAACAACTCCAACAACACTCCCATTTGGCAATCCTTTTCACATCCTTCCGACACTCTTCTCCCAAATCAACCCTTAACAGTTTCCCTCGAATTAACGTCCTCAAAATCAAACTCCAACAACGGCTACTATTCCCTCAAAATGTTGCAACAGCCAACCTCTCTAAGCCTCGCATTGACATACAATTTGCCGGAATCTTATCATTCCGATTCTTCCAATTACTCTTACTGGCCGGGGCCCGATATTTCCAATGTCACAGGCGAAGTTGTTGCTGTGTTAGATGAATCGGGAAGCTTCGGTATTGTTTATGGCGAATCGTCAAATGGAGCTGTTTATGTGTACAAAAATGACGGAGATTACACTGGATTGTCTTCTAGTACTAATGGAACTACTCCTTTATCGGTTCTTCGAAGATTGATACTCGAAACAAATGGGAATTTGAGACTTTATAGATGGGATAATGACGTTAATGGGTCTCGTCAATGGGTTCCTGAATGGGCTGCTGTTTCGAATCCTTGTGACATTGCTGGTATTTGTGGGAAAGGGATTTGTAAGCTGAACAAAAGCAAGACTAATGCTTCTTGTTCGGTTTTGCCTAGTTCGTTGTCTTCGAATAGGAATTGCGATTCGAGAAATGTAAATACGAGTGGTAGTAGTAATGACTTGGGGATTTTCGCAGTGCAACAAACGAATTACTACTTTCCTGATGCTTCGGTTATAGCGAATTACAGCGATATTCAGACAGTTTCGAAATGTGGCGATGCTTGTTTATCGAATTGTGATTGTGTGGCTTCTGTTTATGGGCTTGATGATGAAAAGCCTTACTGTTGGTTGTTGAATAGCTTGGATTTCGGGGGATATGAAGACCCTGGTTCAACCTTCTTTGTTAAGGTTAGATCGAATGGATCGTTCCCTTCTGAAGGCGACGAAAGTAGGAAAAAGAAAGTGTTAGTTATTCCAATAGTACTCAGTATGACATTGTTGATTGGTCTTCTCTGCCTGTTATTGTACTACAATGTTCATAGAAGAAGAAAACTCGAAAGAAGTACAGAGAGTTCTTTGATCCTTTCGGGAGGTCCAGTGAATTTTAGCTACCGTAGCTTGCAAATTCGGACCTCAAATTTCTCAGAGCTGCTAGGGACAGGTATGGTATTTTAGAAATTTGTGAGCTAATTAATAGATATTACGAAAATCATAGTAGTTAAGGGCGCAGAGGTTCGCCTGATGCCTAGAGGCAAAGTACAAAAAAGCGCACTCCTGGAACAAAAAAGGTGCATTGATATAAAATTTTTGTGTGGGCAACTGGGCATATGTATATTGTTGCAACTCTATCAACAATATTTTGTTCGTCACTCAAATTTGACATTGATTTTTTTATTTTTCTTAATTAGAAAAGGCGCAAGCCTTGAGCACTTTTTTCAGCTGCGGCTCGACAAAGGTGCTTGCCTTGAGCCTTGCATCTCAGCAAGCCGCAAGGCTGCGACTCGGTGTGCCTTTGAACCTAGGCATGCGCCTTTAACTACTATGACTTAAGTAGTAGCTATGTTGAGTTTGAATCACAATGAACTTGCAGGAGGATTCGGAAGTGTGTACAAAGGAAGCCTTTCAGACGGGAGTTTGATTGCTGTGAAGAAACTTGACAAGGTTTTGCCTCATGGGGAAAAGGAATTCATAACTGAAGTTAACACCATTGGCTCTATGCATCACATGAACCTTGTTCGCTTATGCGGCTACTGCTCAGAAGGATCCCATCGGTAAGTAGGACAACTCGTTTCTAGCAAAGTGATATGCATAATGCATTTCTCTTTATTGATTAGGATTTAGGTGTGTTGATGTTTGATCTGTATATATTTTTTGCAGTCTTTTGGTTTACGAGTTCATGAAAAACGGGTCATTGGACAAATGGATATTTCCCTCATACAATTACAGGGACAGATTTGTGGATTGGCCGACCCGGTTCAACATAGCCATTACAACTGCACAAGGGATCGCATACTTCCACGAGCAGTGTAGGGACCGGATAATACACTGCGACATAAAACCAGAGAACATTTTACTAGACGAGAATTTTTGTCCGAAAATATCGGATTTCGGACTAGCCAAGTTAATGGGAAGAGAGCACTCACATGTTGTTACAATGGTAAGAGGAACAAGAGGGTACTTAGCTCCAGAATGGGTTAGCAATAGGCCTATTACAGTTAAAGCCGATGTCTATAGCTACGGAATGCTGCTTTTGGAGATCATCGGTGGCCGTAGAAATCTCGACATGTCCTTTGATGCGGACGACTTCTTTTATCCCGGTTGGGCTTTTAAGGTAACAAACCTTCAAAATTCATGAAGCCATTAGTAATGTATCATTTAACTATTGTATTGATGTAGGCAATGACAAGTGGGATGCCAATGAAAGCAGCAGATAAAAGGCTGAAAGGAGCAGTGGAAGAAGAAGAGCTAATGAGAGGATTAAAAGTGGGGTTTTGGTGCATACAAGATGAGGTATTTATGAGACCATCAATGGGAGAAGTGATAAGAATGTTAGAAGGAAACATGGATGTTGATACACCACCAATGCCTCAGACTGTTTTGGAATTGATTGAAGAAGGTTTAGATGATGTTTACAGAGCTATGAAGGCAGAGTTTGATCATAATAATTTGAGTTCTAATTTCACTAATTACACTACTTTTACTCGTCCTTCTTCTCGTGCTACTTGTAGCTATTCAACTATGTCACCCAGATAATTCCCCTGTAATCCTACTTTATCCAATTTTCGTTCATTTGTTTTTGAATATGAATTTATAACATGTCTCAAACATCATGTTACTTAATGACTAGTTGGCATTAACAAGAGGCAATTGTAGAGTTCAATATATCTTAACTATATACAGATAGAATAATTAGCAGGAACAAAAAATATATAGATGGCCCATATGAATGAACCAAGGGAACCTGTTAAGGAGTTGCAGCGGGAAAGACTAGGTAGCTTTTTAATCATCTTCATCATCAACTACCATCCACAACTTCCTCTTAACTGCAGGAGTTTGAATTGGTGAAACAATGGCGGCAGCATCATCCTCCATATCTGCTAATTCCTCGTCAATTTGTTCATCTCCAGGATTATCGTCCATGTTCACCTCTGAATCAATTGCCACATTTTCACTGCCAGTTCTGTCCAATTCCAACCTGTCATCTCTATTTGTGTTGAGAGTAATATCTTCATGAATCTCATCAACATTCGTCCCAGTTGGCTCACTGTTTACATCCATTGTTGAAACAAAGCAAAAGCAACTTAATATCCAAGTTACATCATATAAACTGAATTGTCCTAACACCACTTGTTCTAAAGACGCTCTCACATCATATCAAGAAATGAGTTGAACTATTAGTTTTGTATATCATCTTGAAATCATGTTTATAGAAAGCGTGAAATTCGATCAAACAATCAATTTAAGGGGATACCTTTCCGCAACATCTTTTGGAATTCCACCAGAGTTTTGCTCAGATATTTTTCCCTCAAGAGATGTATTCAGCTTTCTGATTTTAGCTCTTTCCGAATGGAGCTTCCTCGCTTTACTGCAATAGAGTTTTTATGATGAACAATTATGTCAGATATAATGAATGGGACTACATTCAAAGGCAATGCTTCCAGAAAAATAAAAAAAATATAATGCAAAACGACATATTAGCCAAATCAAGATAAATTGATTAAATTAATGCATTAAGACAGTTTGTGTGTTTAATATTTTTCACGAATATTCTGTCGAAGTGATTTAAGTATGCAAAGAAGAGCTTCTACTATCCCCTTTAACAGTGCCAATGCAAGAGGAAAATCACAGCAAATAAATAAAATATAAGCCTGCATGTAAATTCCTTCAAATAGAAAGGAAATTATTCCATAGATAAAATGGTCATGAACCCAAAACCTAATTGCTTTTATCCCTATTTCCTACCTAAATGCCAAATCAACGGATGACGACCTCTGATAAAATAATAAATGAATGGAAGCTATCAAGGGATCCTGATAGCCATAAACATATTTGTTTTGAGCATGTGACAAGTAGTTATTGTTTCCAAAAACTTAGTCCCAAGGAGATGAGCTTACCCGAGAATAGAGTCCAAACATTCACTATCAGAAACTTCTTCATTATCTTGGTCCTCCAGTAATAACTTGTCACCATTTTCTGTTTTGTGCCTGAACATCAAACAAACAAAAATAATTATAGCAAAAGTAATTGATAGGTGTCGAAAAAATCTAACTCGAAAGTTAAGAGGTCAATGATATAAAGGACTATGGAAACGATGTCCCTAAAGGAAACTAAAAAATTAGGAATAGTAATTAAAATGAAAAGATTGTTGAAATTCATCAGCAAAGCACACTTCACAAAAGCTACTCAACTGTAGAAAGGACAACAAAAAAAAGTTAATAAATTGTTAGTAACAACTAGCAAGAAAGAGCAGAAAGTCTAGGATTTCCGAAACACTAATCTAATCCTACATTTCTTTGATAAAGAGAGTGTTGAGAAGGGAGCTTGGGACTTTATCATCAAATTTTCCAAAAACACTTTTTTCTTCTATTTTGGACATTGCATCAAGTGATCTTCTACCAAGTTATCATGGCTTTGCAAGATATATAAATATGCTAAAATTTCCCAAAAAAATAACATCAACTTGTCAAGAATGATCTTTTTACTTCGACCATCCACATTGTGCTTGCAAATGACATAATACAAATGTTTACTGTACTTAATTAATAACTTAAACCCTCAACACCGATTAGGATGAAATCACTCAACTATTTGCAAATCAAAAAACACTTCAGCTACAGAAAACTATTCAAGACTGAACCTTCCAATTAAAATAGAACAAATAATAAACATTGAGAAGAAAAACATATCAGAAATAAAAAAATTGAAAGATCACGAGGCAACCTGGTCAATGAAATATGAATCAGAACAAGCAGGTAGCCTTTTCAAGTAGTGCAAGGACAGTGAACAAACTAGAAGTTAGGCAGAGATAATGTTGTCAGACACAATATGCATCTTTAGAATTTGACTCATTAAATGAGGCTAAAAGTACTCTCAAATGATATAGGTTTCACAATTTGACTCATTAAAATTCATATATTCACAAGGTACTTTCATGAAGAGCAGAAAAATGGCTAGGCACTGCAACCCACCTAGAATCAAGGGCAAAACAAAGTAACAATGTGTATAGAAAGAAAACTCCTAAAAACGTTCCCATATTACAAATTGTAAATTGTCCTTACCTATTCATTATTGACACCAGTGTTTCATCATCGGAAATCCGTCCTTTCCCCCCATTAGAGTCGTTTAATTCCTTATCTTCTTTTCTAAGACCCCTTTGCTTCGGAACATGTAAACCAAGTTGCTTCAATTTTCGGGAAACTTGAGCAGCTGTGAAAGAATTATCATCACCTAATGCTTTTGCAATCATATAACTGCATCTTCTATGTTCTTTAAACCTGAGAACAGTTGAATAAACCTGGATTCAAATTTTTCTTTCAACTCGAAGTCCAGTTCTATAATATTCTCTTTTAAGTAGCAAAACCAGAAAATAAGAATCAACAAGAAAGCAGTAACTCTTTCATTTTCTTATTTAACAACTGGGGAATAGCTACTAGAACATCTTCAATACTCACTGTTCAAATAAATCTTTAATCATTTCCTCCTGATCTTTGTTAAAGGCTCGCACCCTCTTCCGTTTGGTCCTGTGAAATAGACATGAAGAAACACATAATCTCAATCAGAAAAAAAAAAGAATCACTTTCCAGAACTTGATGTCATAAAGATGCATTTGCTATCATTTGCCTTCCCAAGTCTAAAATTATGTAAGTGAAGCTTTGAAAACCTTAACCCTTAAGATGGAATGAAAATTGTAAGACAGCCAAATTCTAAAAGTAAGCTAGCGACCATATGAGTTCTTACAAGGATTGCTTTTGTAAGGTTTCTTCAAATTCAGTTGAGTTATGAACATCATTTTCTTTTCCTGTTGTTCCATTTTGATCAGAAAAAGATGAAACTGATTTGTCAAGACGTCGTGTCTTTTTTCTTGATGATCCTTTTAATCCTAACTGCTTGAGCATGTTGAAAACTTGTGCAGGTGAAACATGCTCAGCAGGATCTAGGGATTCAGCTATCAGACGATTACAATTTCCATCATCCTTGTACCTGCAGAAATCATACTACTTAAAACGTGGAAAACAATTCTGAACATAAGAACACAGATCGTTCAAATGGATCATTGGCAGAACGGCATGCAAAACAAGAAAAAATAAATGATTGCGGGAAACCAAAAGGCCAAAAGGCAGCAGTCATCAACAAATGTATGGATGCATAATCTAATCTTGTACTTGTGCAGAATCATACTTCTCATAAAGTTCTTTTATTCTTGCCACCAACTCCTCAGTAAGTACAAGTCTTTTCTTTCTTTTTGTTAGCCCCACCTGACCATGATTTTTCGCGGAATTCGCTCCCCTGCAACATCCAAAATAGAGGATAAGGTTAAAAATCCAAAGGTTTTAAATTGATTCGAGGATAAAAGTCAAGAATATTGTACTGGTCAGAATTTTCGTTCCAGTCATCGCTGCTACTTGATGAGATATCTTCTGTTTCGCCAAAATTTTCTCTCATCCTGGGCAAGACATGGAATTGCGGTTATAATTGAGAACTTACAGCATCTCTACATTAAAAGTTCAAATAATTATGTAGAATGTCAATTTTCCATAACGAGAGAATGCTAATAAATGACAAGAAAATTCAGTTACGCGGCTAAAAGCACCAATGAAAATCTTCAAGACTTTTCAATTAGGAACCTCACTTCTTATGTGGCTCATGAGAGATCACCACATCTGCTTCGTCATCTCCTAGTGCATCTGCTAGGCTTCTGGGAAACCATTCATTTGCCTGTGATGAGCCAATGTGCCCATCAGCCGTCATATTTCCCCAAGTTTTAGTCTCTTTCCTCAAATGGCCCAGCTCGTGTAACAAATATTCAGCATTGATATAATGGCATTCTTTCCGTGACTTCCAGAAAAGAACTTCCACAAACAGAAGGGGCTGGTTCTTCATTTTTCTCAACATTCGTCTGACTAAAGTTGTTAGAAAATCGGTAATGTTTGTGTATTCCTTGCATGGGCATGACTTTTGCTCATCCAGGATACCATAGAATTGTGTGAGTAGTGATAACTGCACAAATTTGTCCATGCATGACATCACATAAGTATGCTATATAATTATAATGATGCAGTGATGCTAAATACATTTGTTTTATCTAACCTGATAAAGCATTGGAGATAGATCCAGATCATCAGTAATTCTGCGTAGAATGCCAATGATATAGTGATTGGTCACTGGTAAATTACTCTTGTAGAACCTAAGCAACCAGCACAGGTTCCGAATGATGCTGTGGTTTGCAAAAGTTGAAACAACAGTAGAGACCTTGAAGTCAACCTCACAAGTTGCAGTTACGTTCTCATCACTGGAAGAACTATCAGAGCTACAAGTAAGGTCGTCATCAGCTTGTTCAGTTGTTATGTCATCCATTTGATTCAGATCCTGGTCAAGATTTCCCAATTCTAGTGCAGATCCCTCAGGCTCTTCAACCTGACCAGTATTTCCGTTGTTTTCTTGATTGTCAGAAGTTGTGTTCTCTTGGGCCTTCGTAGGTGATATGCTCAGATCGTGTGTATTCCCACCATTAGAAGAAAGAAGCTGATCCTGTATGGTAACTTCATCTAGAGTTGGTTCTTTCTCGGTTTCCTTCCTGGTAGCAAGTACTTTCTTCTTTCTAGCCCTCCTTGATTTCTTAGAAACCTTCAAATCAACCAAAGAGAAAGGAAAGGAAAAACTTCTTTCAACAAAGTAATACAAGAAGTTCTTCTAATTAGCAAAAACCCAACTAATAGTGATTAGAAACAATTTACGGAATAGGAACAAATTCTAACATCTCAGATGCATAATAAACAAGGACAGAAAATATAGGTCAAGATTACATCTTCTATCTAAACATGTGCAACTATGGAACATTAATATAACCTTTTCATAAATCACAGAATCACAAAACATACAACACTGTATGATCAGTTTGTGTGACCAGCATAAAAGTTTTCAAAACGGAAGTTCCGATAAAAAAATTTTTAATAAAGAATGACAAGGCTTAGCTTAGATAACTTTGATGATTAGAAATTGATGTAATTATCAAATGCCTTTCACATTGTACAATGTACACCACAAAAAGTGCTACTTCTTTGGGTAACAGATTTAACACACTTAAAAGCCTGACCTCTTGCGGACAAGAAAAACACTCTGATGAGTCTGATCGATGAACTACAAGCCCAACTGATTTATACATAACAAATTCCTTCACTAATCACCTTAAGCAAACAGATCATCAAAGTGCATATCACAGAAGAAGAACAGCCAACTTCAAAGTTCAGTTTATTCCTTGCAGTAAATTTCTTACGAGATTACGACTTCTTGAAATCAGATAAAGCATATATTCATCGAGATTTAACATAGCCCAGTAGAGAGCTATAGATGAGCATACATACCCTTAATGTTCCTCGCTTCTGAAGATCCTCCATCAGCCTCACAATTATATGAATAATTTCCACCAAATCTGCAAGATCACTGAGAAGAAATATAATGAATAAGGAAAAAGAAGCAAGATCTTGGTTCAACCTGAAACAACTACTGAATTCTCTCAAATAATTAGTGTATAATGTTCATGAGATGCAAAGACAACTAGATCAGATGACTAAGAATCTTTCTTACAGAAGCTGGGAGAAAAAAATTAAAAGTTGTCTTTTAACCAAATAAATAATAGAAGGGGACGGCTATGTAAAGATCATTGTCAACTGAATGCTTCTTTCTTATATTTAGCATAAAAATGAATTCAGAGAAATGCAGAAAGAAAACAATTGATAGCAAGGAAATGGATGTCAAAAGCCATAAAAAGCAGACGGTAATCTGCAACGGTGCAACCACAAAATTGGCTAGTAGTTTGTGAGTTTATACGACAACAATTTAAATGTTTCTCTGAAGGGAGGGTACCTGATGCCAACGATTTTTCGAACTACATATCTCACAATGCAGACAACATAGTGCTATCAAAAAGAGAGAAAAAAACCTTTTTGGTTGTTTATGACTATCAAATGTTTTCATTAGGCTGAACAGAAACTGAGTCATCCCTTGGTCAGTCTGATCATAGAATAACTTGTAAAGCAGGACTCGAGCTGTTTAAGGTTCCCTAGAATCTTCAGGCAATAACTTAAGCACCAATTCTAACATGAGGATCTGCAGAAAAGATAAGGAAACAACTTACACACCTATCAACACATGAACATCTCCAAGCAGAGAAATAAAAAATTCGAAGAAGATAGAAGCATTCTATCACCACTGTTTTTATCCTAAATTTCATTCACGACATTCATTCAACAATTAAAAGCATTTAAAATCATTTGTGCAGCAGCACATCAAAATAAATTAGTTGCTATTAGTCGGTCTTCCTATGTTTCTTAAGTCTTTTGTTTTGTAACAAAAACTGCCAGGTCCTTCTGTTTTAATTTTTGAAATGAAAGCAATGGCTCAAGTTATAAAGAAAATTATATGTGATAGAAGGCGTCTATCTCTTAACATATATCATTATTGGTTCAATTGCAGAATATTAAAAAAAAAGAAACGTATACCCATCTCATGGCTAAATCAAAGACCTACAACATATGGTATGGAGGGATGCTTCTCAAGATATGCCAAAAGAAAGAAACTATTATCAGGAAACGAAACCTTATGACCTATATTTGGACACCATAAAAGGAAAAAGGACCCAACACAGTTCCATTTTATGGCATAAGATCATTTTTTATCACATTCCAAAAGCTTATGCTGGTCAACTGGTCAATTAATTCAAGCTAAGCTGTAGTTTACACATTGTACAAATTATCTAGGAAATTTGTTTAAGGAAACTCAATCCCCTTATCATGAAATAGAAAGATAATTTAACTATGAATTTGAAAACCGAAAGCACTCAGTTGATAGATTATTGAGTGAGCATTAAGTTATAGAGTATATTTTACCATTGATTTCATAACAGAGCTCGTAGCAGAGAGAAATTTGTACTCTTTTGTCTCTTTCAAACCATTAAAAGCATATCACCACCTTGCTATGACTAGTAGAAACATTGATTCATTCAAGGATGCTGAAATCGGTCCACATACATCACCTTTAAATGATGTGATTTCAGCACATTCATCAATAGAGTTTTGCGAGTCATCTTTTTCTATGTTTCGCTGCTAATTGACAAGTTGCCACAAACAGCTGAGTAGATCAGATGCTGAGAAAAATAAAATTTGAAGCAGATCTTGCACATGCCAAAAGAGAATCGCTAGGAACAAATTTCTTAAAAGATATGGCTAAGTAAACAAATTCACTTTTAAAAAATTGTGCCAGTTGTCTGCATTCTCTAGTAATTGCCAAAATTTTATGCACGTTTTCTATGTTGTCTTACCATAAAAATCCTACAGAAGCTCCAAGACGAGAGCAGATGCACCGCCGCCACCATTGCACACACCAGCAACGCCGTGTTTCCCATTTTTCTGTTTCAGTACCTGCAATTTTCATCCAATAAGGATTTAAATGAGCAACATAAGCACTTCATTGTGCATTGGGAATAAAG
>CAOJBI010061022.1:0-16427 GCA_948277035.1 Euphorbia corollata
TACCTGTCCACGTGGCGCGTTCTACGCGCGCCACGTGGAGACGCGTAATGGTCAGAAATCTGACCGTTACGCGTAGGGAATTGGCCCTGCGGCCAATTCCTGGGGTAAAATGGTAATTTTACCATTTTACCCCACTTTTCAATATTTTCTGCATTTTCAAGCTGTTTTCAGTTCCGGTTTCAACCGAGCGGACCAGAAAATGTTCTAAAACACGCAACAACATGCTTTTCACTTATTAAAAATTTTCAAAATTTTTAAAATTAATATTCTCGGCTCCGCGCCAATTCCAAAATAATTTCTAATTGAAATTTCTTCGCCCTAGTTAATATTTTAATTGAAGGAGCAAAATATTTTGTTTCAAAAATTCGTCAATTAAAATTTCAACTCATGCATTCACACAATGTTTTACGGTTTCTTTCACATACTAGTGAATTTTTCTACAAAGATCAAAATTTCTATATGCGAGGGGCAAACTGTTAGCATGGTCCACTCGACCCGATGAGGAAATTATCCGACTTCGCATCACGGGAATGACAAGAGTCGCATGAGCCGAATTGTCGTATCTATTCATCGCACAAAAAATCCAAAAACCCTAAAAATCGCGTCTGATTTCTGAAAACAGACCGAAAACTCCGATAAAATGAAAACCCGGTCGAACCGGGCCCCGCCTAAACCCAAAATATCCCTTGAAAAGGGGGATATTTATCCCCTTAGGTAATTAGCCTGCGGGCTAATTACCTAGGGGGTAGCCTCCCCCTTTTCCCAGGAGACTACACTATCTTGCCCCCATAAGTAATTAGGCCGCGAGCTAATTACCTACGTACTATATAAGGGGGTGCACCCCCCTTCCTTGGAACACAAGTTTGAATCCCGGTTTTCCCAGAGTAAAACTCATCAGTTTTCGCTCCGAAACGCGTCAAAACCCTGCCAGATTCGAAAATTTTCAACCAAATCCCTTTGGGAATTGATTGAAGTCAAGTTTCCCGCGGAAACTCTTGACTTAAACTCGACAAAACTCATTCAAATTCAGTTTTACTCATGATTATAATTATAACTCGAGTCAAAATGCTCTCAAAACACCACAAACACCTACGAATCCACGACAATTCGGTCCCGCACCGGCTCCCACGTCATCCTGGAATCTTGAAAAGGTAACTGAGTGTGTTGGCTCTGCGCCTTAAACTTTCCTTATATTATTTCATTCGTTTATATTACATGCTTGAGGTAAAGAGCCACTAGTACTGCTTTACCATTTATTTTTCAATAAATTGCATTAATATGTGAAAATGAGCTTGCATGTGAAGACCGGATACCCTGAAATAAAGGGAAACCCTGTCCGGATTATTATGAGAAATCTCAAGTAGCGTCGTTGCTCTGCCTAAATTTCAGCTAGTTTTCATTACTTTGCTAAGCCGTCGTAATGCCAAAATTATCATAAAAGTCATAATTCTCAATTTTTGAATAAAATTAGTAACCATTATATCCAAACTCAAAATCTCTCTTCAGGTATAAAAATCCTACCACGGATTAGTATACCACAATTCTCGGTGGAGCTGAACCGGGTGGCGACTCTTTTTCAGTAAAATAGGGTATTAACATTGTTTTGCTACTTATTATTTTCTTAAAAGAAAATCGAATTGAAAATGGTTTTTTCTTTAATAGAAATAATCCCCCAAAGATCGTAAGACTCTTCGAACCAAAACCCGGACGAATTCACGTCTCGCGCAGTTTAGTCCCGTTCAACAAGACACAACTTCTTTCCGGCCGCGGAAAGGCCCGCCCGCTCATAAGTGTTAACTCCGTGATTCGGGAGAGGAGATACATTCATGTTGGGGTGACTCACCGGGATGATTGTCCCGTTGTCAACCAAGTCCTGCATCTTGTTCTTTAAGGTCCAGTAATTTTCCGTTTTGTGACCTGCCCCTTGGTGGTAGTCCCAATATTCATTGGTTCGGTAGTTGCGAGGTAAAGGGTTGGGAGGAGGTCGAGCTTCTAATGGATGTATGTAATTAGCCTTAACGGCTGCTTGGAAAACCCTAGCGATAGGCATCCCAAGATCGGTGTATTATCACCGAGACTTTTCTTCTTTTTTCCAAGTGATATCACTCACGCGTAAAGGATTCGCGGGAGTGATGTTGCCAATTTCGTTTGAATTACTTTGAGCTTGACTCGGTTTCTTGTATTTGGATGATTCTTCTTTGAGTCGCCCAGTCTGAATCAGATCTTCAATTTTATTTGCAGTCGCAATTAGTGACTAGAATGTCGGAAGATACTGAGTCTGCAGAAGGTTCTGATAGGTTGGTAATAGATTTTTAATTATGATGTCCACCTGTTCTTACTCAAATGGATGGTTAATCATTTTAGCCATCTTTGCCCTCCACCTCATAAGGAACGAGGAAAAGGGTTCGCCAGCTTTCTGCTTGGTGGTTTCTAACTCCCTTCGAGTTAAATCTACTTCAATGTTGTAGTGATTCTGGGCGTTGAAGATGTTGCAAATGTCTTCCCAAGTCTTAATCTTGGTCAAATCAAGGGTCATGAACCATTTCAGAGCCACTCCAGTGAGTGATTGTTGAAACAGTTGAGCAAGGAGCTCACTGTCCAAACCATGCAGGTTGAGAGTGCCCACATACATCTTTATATGTGTTTTGGGACAAGTAGTCCCATCAAACTTGTCCATGCTTGGCATATGAAACTTTGGAGGTAGTCTTGCTTTGGGGAACAATGAATATGAATCAAGGTCCACCCCATCCTTATGGGTTTTTATAGAAGCCAATGATTTCTCCAACATCTCGAGCCTCTCCTTCATCTTTTGAGTTTCAGGATTGGTCTCTTGACTTGACCCATCCTCTTCAACATCAATGGGTTCTTTGTCTAAAACCGGACCTTTTCCCTTGTCGGACCCGAACATAGCAATTAGCCTAGCCTCTTGAGCAGCTAAGGCATCGGCCATCTTTGTTTCAAAGTCAGCCTCTTGTTTCCCCAAGAGTTCATGGATGTCACCTAATAAGGACATTGTAGTCAATTGAGTTGGTGGTGCAGATCGAGTTGTAGTCTTCTTGCATGCTTGCTTGATGTAAACCTGTAAGGGTTGAGCCGTTAAATAATTACAGCCTAGGGAATGGTCCTATGCATGAGGGATTCATAATGTCAGAAGTTCATTATTTTGTTTAGTTTAAGCATGTTTTAAGCATGATCATGACGTGTATGCTTCATGAATGCACATAAAAAACGTTTTAATGTTATGTTCAAACATTCGGGTTACCTGTCCTATTGGGAAAGGTTCTAAACTTGTGAAAAATAGAGAAGGCTTATAGGGACCCTTGAACCTTGAGCAACAAGATACCTAACCACTTGTGGAACAATGAGTTCCGCGTGGGTCCAACAATACGTGTTGCATCATGGGCCAATTCCAAAATGATTGGATTGGTTTGTGGTAACAGGGAGGTCACTTTTTCTGTCTGCCGGCATAATCAAAGAGACTTGCCGGTCAAGCACTACTTGCTATCCAGACTTAGAACTTTGAGACAGAGAGAGAAGAAAGTCATTTGAAAAACATTCCTTTTTTTTCAAGGGAAAAAGATTCCCGGACGAGAAAAAGATTCTCACATTATGCAAACAATGCCCGATTAAATTTATTTTAGTCCAATTTATTTGGTTTAAGTGTATTCCAGACCAAAACATCATCAATGAGAAGATGTTTGGTTTAAGCCAAGGTAACCTACAAAAATTTGTTAGTCCAAAATAATAAATCAATATTGTTCCACTTGAGACAAGGAGCCCCCAGCGGAGTCGCCAAATTGTGAAACAGTTTCACCGATTTTGTACCAAGTTAGACCTCTAACGAAGCCTGATGTTATGGAGTAGCCAATTAATTAAATTTTTACAGGTCAATTAAGAAAACCCTAAAAGTGTAAACCAGAGATGGGTTCGGGGAACATGTCATGATTTATGTTTTGTACTATATGTAATGCAGGTGGAAAGAGGCTTTTTTTGGTTATTTGACTTGGAACCCGTAATTAATTACAGATTGGCCTACATATCCCATGTTGAATAGGGAAATCAAAGTCAATGTAGTTCGGGAGAATGCCTATTGAAAGGTAAAGGATGATTTATGCATGAATACTATTTTAGCCGAGTTGGGTTTATTTTATCAAATTATTTTATAGACTTTAAGTCTGGATGCTTCTTTTGAAGGCTTATGAATGCACCTAAATCCATTTTAGGGTTTAGTTGAAATGGAACGACTTTATGTCAAAAATTAATTAATCGTGGGTTTACCTAAATCGATTTTAGGATTTAATTCCATGTTGGGTGGCTTTATGCCGAGAGATTGATTGATTATTTAACCCCAATTTAGGATTTCCTTAATTGACCATTTTTGGTGAAAAGAATGTTCATTTTAGAATGGAGATGAAGTGAATGTAAATGAAAGGGATAAAGAATTATACCTTGTTCGCCTTTGAACCGCTCCTCAAATCCATATGAACTCAATTAAATTTTAGTTTAAGTTAAAATTTAATCGGGCAGCAATTCAAATGCAATTCGAAATTAAAGAATCGGGTCGACATACAGAAAGCTTCGAAAAGATCGAATAAGGACTTAGAGAGAAGAGGACTAGTGTTCCGAATAGTCTGGGACCCGAACAATGAGGCTGAGGGGCCCTTTTAAAGGTGAAACAGGATCAAAGAGGGGGAATAGACGATTTCGCTGGCTATTGGACGTCGTCACCGATGATCGAGCGCCGCTGCCAGTGCGGCTGGTCAGACGCTCGTTCGATGCAATTTTCACATTTTTCACGATTTCCGGGAGTTTCGAACCTCTGAAAAAGATTCCGAGATCACCTTCGCGATCCTCGTTCCATTGTGGATGTTTTGAGTGGTATATTGGCATGCTTCTGGAGACTTTCACCGGAGCTGCTTCGTGTCCTTCGACTGAATTTTCGAGCTGAAAAATTGAGTATTCACAGTTGGTCCCTAGTAATAGGCAAGTAGTTCAAAAGTGGGGTGAATTGAACTGTTGGGACTTTAAAAACTTTTTTGCAACAAAAAATTTATCCCAATAGCAAGCACGAAAGCAATAATAGATAAATTATCAATAGAGATATTAACAATAGAGAGTCAATCAATATCAATATTCCAATAGACCAGTAATAACAAATAGCAGAGTAACTATCTCCAATCATGGTATTGGAGAGAATTATCAGTGATGAGTTGACAGACAAATAGACAAATCAACACTCAATAGCGAATAAATGATAGTATGATATACTGTTGCTAATATGACTAACAGCATTCAAAACATTCCAATGTAGTCCTACTTACAATAGAAACCAATACAAGATTAGCACAATATCTGAGAAGACAGTATTGAGAAATAAACCACAACTAATAGCAGAAACTTTCCAATAACCAATAGCATAATATCAAAAATAGCTTAAGTATAAACAGCAAAGAAAATTATGTAGGTTTAGAGTTAGAAGATCAAACATAACGATTTATCCTAGTTTAGCAGCCCGTGCCTACATCCAGTCCTCAATTCCGTCTCGAGCTTTAATCCATTATTTGATTCTTACCAAAAGGTAGAATCCAAACCTATTTACAACATATTCTATTCCTTACTTGATAAGTACCTTCCTTACAAGCCTAAATACAACTATATTTCGCCACTACTTATGAGCCAAGTAGTGTACACTCAGTACATATTTTGAAGAGAGTTTGTGAAGAAAGATCACTCTTTGAACACTCAAGAATTCAAACTCTTTCTTCTAAAGCTATTCTAAGAAATATTACAATGAAGAATATAGCTTTAAGTTTCTGAAACTGTTGTAGATTTGAAAGATGTAAGCGCAATGTATTTCTCAATCAATTAACCATTGAAGCTCTTGTTCCATTTCTTGTTCATTGAATCGCTCATCTTCAACAGCAGTGAGAAAACCTTTATATAAGCTTCATTTGAATAGATGACTGTTAGATACATCACTTTACCATTGAAAAATATGCAGCATTTCGTCCAAGTGATTTCTTCCCGTTTTCTTGTTAAGGAGAAAGCTGTTAGAGAGTAGTGAGGAGGAACGGCTGAAGATGTCCCTTCTAGCAGTAACTCTTCTGATCCAGCAGAAAATCTTCAAACAAAAGAATGGGCATCTAACTGAAAGGAAAATTCGGTTCTACTATGCCTAGCATAAGCAGCGGAAATTTAAAATTTTCCTAAGCCTAGGTTCACCTTAATATGCATAATTGAATAAAGCATGTTAAGTTCATTATTTATTTAGAATTAATAAGTATTCTCTAACTTAGTTCCAAACTAAATAAAACAATACTTAAATCTTAGCTTAAGCCTAAGCATGGTAATTCTAAAATATAGTTCTAAACTAAATATAGAATTCCTAACTTAAAGCCTAACTAAAAATACAAAGGAGAAAAAGACCTACTTGTTGAAGACCTCCAAGCTTTTATATGCTATGCGTATCCACACGAGAATCCCGAACAAAAACCCGGAAGGAAAAACTTTTACTAGTCGAGTCGATGCTAGCCAACTCGACAAAAGAACCAAAATAAAACTAGTAGTTTTCCTCGAAAAATTCGTAGAAAACCTTGCAATTATTCATACTTAAAAGGAGTATGGGAAGTGGGTTTTTTATAGGCAAAGGGGATTTTGGCTTCCCCTTAAGCAATGTGGGATTTTGGATTGCTCCCAACAATCCTCCACTCAAACCAAAAGACCACCAATCTTGTGGCCTCCCATCGAGAGGCACCTCCCCTCAAACCATATCTCTTCGAAATAATTTTCCCGGCCCGGGTCCAACCCGTCTGTAAAATTTCCCTTTCAATCCTTTAAATATTTTGGCCTAAACCCATTAAAGAAGTCCTTTACATTGTTCGTGATTCCTCAAAGTGTGTGACCCGTAGGACCCCGGACACCGAGCCGCTAAAGATTTTATCCAATTAATTTTCCCACTTATTAAACATTAATTGGTACGAACAAGAAAATTCTGCATTCTGTCCAAGTAACTGGTCGGTCGACCAGTTACTTAGTAACTGGTCGACCGACCAGTTACTAGGAAGAATGCAGAATTTTCTGCATTCTTCCCCGTAAGGCCTCAGATTGCATTTTTTTCATTTTTTTATGAATAATTGCTGAAAAAAAACTTGAACATGTATGATTTTTTTATGCATGGTATGTATTTTTATTTATTTTTTATGTATGCTAATTTTATTTTAAAATGCATGATGATTTTTTTTAGATTACGAAACACCGTCCGGGTTGCGTTAGATACTCCCATATATGGTATAAGGCATTGTTTGAGCCTGCCAGAACTTTTATTGACGCCACTTGTGTCGGGGATCTGTTGAGGAACATTGAATATAACCGAAATCACGGTTATCCCCGGTTTAGGAATGCCATAGTTTCGCCGCTTTTGAGTCGGTGGTCCGATACGATCCACACCTTTCACCTAAACTGTGGGGAGTTTACCATCACTCCAGTGGATTTTTGCGCCATCACGGGGTTTCCTTTTCATGGTGAGACTATTCATTTCAACTGCACCTTGTCTGTTCTTCCTTATAACCCGGAGCTGATTACCCGGCTCATTGGTTATTCCGGTATCCCTAGCAAATACCGAGTATCTTGCAAGGGTTTGAGGGAGTTTTGGCTTAGTGAGGATATGCCTGCTGATTTGACTACCCATGAGGAGATTAGGGCTTTTCTGGCTTACATCTTATCTCAGTACTTTTTCGGCCTTGGCAACTCCTCTATCAACCTGAACCTTCTCCCTACCTTGATCAATCTGGAGAACTTTCGTGAGCTTGCTTGGGGAAGAGAAGCTTTTGGTCACCTTTACTGGGCTTAGACCAATGCACCAGGAAGAGACTTTACGAGTTCAAGGGTGCTCTAGTCGTTCTCGGGGTAAAATTCTCAATCATTACTTTCTTTCTCGTTTCTTTTTATTTCAACTTCAAGTACACTGACGTATTTGGTCTTGCAGATTTCTTCTCTACCAACATCGCCAGGAAGCCGAAATTGGGATGAGCAAGAAATATCCCCTCCTTTCCTAGTTTTCCCCATTTTTATAGAAAATGAGAAGATGAGGGTCGGGATCATATCCTCTACTATATGCGCAGCCTTGGCCATGCTGATGTAAGTTTCACAACCTTTCTCATTTATTCAACTTTAAAAATTGTCAATTAACTGTCTTGACTTCTAATTTAACTTTTGTAGATCATTCAATCGCCCTGGGGACTGAGGGATCTTGGACTGTGCCTATGCTCCGAGCTTGACCATTCGTCCAGACGCGCCTGTTCATTGAGAGCACCCACTCAGTCGAGTGATACCTTGGAGAGCACATCATTGGTCGCGATCTTACTGTTGCTCAGCGACTTATTCCTCTAGCTATTCCTTCATGGGTTCTCTGACCTGACTCTACCCCTGATCGAGATGCTTTATTTGGACTCGGTATTCCCCAGGTGCTTGATGGTCCTGAGGGTGCATACTTTAACTTCTACCAGACTCGGCTGTTGTATTGGCCTCTAGTGGACCCTATTCCAGTCGATATGCCACCTGAAGAAGGCAATGATGGAGATGACGATGATGATGATGACACTGGAGGAGGTCAGGGTGGCGAGGCTTCATCTTCTAGAGGCCGGGTAAAAATCTTCACTTTTCTCTCTTCCCTCACTATTTTTCGTGCATTGAAAACTGCTTTATGCTTTATGTAATTTGTAAATCAGCAGGGTGGTAGAAAGAGGGGTAGAACTAGCGCTTCCCAATCATCTTCTACCTCTAGCACTCCAGCTGCCATGGTGGTTGGTCGTCGCGTCTACCGGGGAGATTCGCATCTGATGATGATGTACGTCCAGGACTTGCACCATAACCGCCCGGACTTTGCTGGCTTCCCTTATGTGCCGATGACTCATGTTCTAGAGGGCACCACTCATGTAAGCCTTTCTTCATATTTTTTGACACATTTTCAAAATTTGAGCTTAACACCTTGATCTTCATTTGTGCTGGTGACAGTGGCTAACAGTGAGCTGGATGGATGTTTCATTCTCAACTTCCAGAACATGATGATTGAGAACAACATCCGGATGGCGGTATGTATTACTTATGTATGCATGTTATAAATGTTATGAATGTTATGATATGCATGTGTAACATAGCTAATAAAATTTTGAAAATTTTTTCAGGATCGGATTCGCAGCCAGAATGCTGATATTCACTATTATCGGACTGGCGAGGTTCTCGAGGGATTTGTTGCCCCAGCTCCAGGCGTTCCACCTCCTCCTCATTCTCCGCATTAGCCTCCACCAGACCAGCAATAGTAGTTTATTTGATTTCTAGTTTTTAGGCATAGACCTTATCCATTTCTGAACAATTTATTTCTTTCTGAATAATTACTTTTCTCGGCCGTATGTGGGCCCGATTTTTGGTAAGTTTGTGGGACCTGAACATTGCCTATAGGATGATTTATTTTCTGCTTTTGACTTCTTATTTTCCTTGCTTGCTTTGAATATCTTCAAACAATTCATCTAAAATTATTAATAAACACAGAACTTGGGGTAATCTGCCAATGTAGCAGATTTCCCCACGTTCTGCGTATAGCAAAACACTAATAATCATCAAATCAATCTAATCAATCACCATGGATGCATTCAAATCACAACTCCACAACTACTTGGCCCATTTATCAAAAAGCGACTGGAAGCATCTTGAGCTCTGCAGTCTATGGAACCTGAGGACCTTTTTCCCCGTCAACTTACTCCCCAACTTATTAGAAGTTGTCATCAGCTTTTGGGACCCGATTGACCATGTCTTTCGCTTTGGCAATAACGAACTATGCCCAATGCTGGAAGAGTTCAGCGCCATTCTGAAATTCCAGGCAATAGGAACCCTACCATCCCCGGCTTTAATGTTCAGTACTCCGGAAGACTACTGCACTATTTCAAACTTTCTTTAAATCACAGGCGTCAGCTTATTTCCCCAAATTCTGAAGACCTAGGTCTGTCATTAACCGTAGTTTGAGAATCTGCTCTCGTATGTCTCCTTCCGACGAAAGCTGGGTGCCATTAATGTGTTTATTACTGATGAGCAGCTACCTTTACGAGACAAACAACATCATTTACAGCTTCAATCTTGTTCCCATTATTGAACAGATGATTGCAGGCGCATCCCCTATCCCAATAATACTTGCGAAAACATTGATTCATCTGGATTCGGTTCACAACTCTTCACAAAGTGCTATTCAAGGAAGTAAGCTCATGTTACAGGTAACAAACCATCCAACCCTTCTACTTCAACAATCGCACCGCTCCGTACTAATTTTTTTTGCAACTCTAGATAGTTGAAAAACTTAACATTCTTACAACTCCAAGAAACAAACTACCATCCCACTATGATCCATCTGACTATTGGCAGAGACAAATAATAAACACGGGTTCTGACATGGCTACTTGGTTCTTCACTCTTTAGAACATTTCAGCTGACACAATCTGATGGACTTGCCCCTGGTGGAAAATTGACTACGTCACTACTTGTATCTGGTTCAACGGAGTAATCCTGCTTGGCTTGAAAAAGATTACTTTTTATTCACCCAGTCGCCTATGCAGACAATATGGTCAACCGCAATCTATCCCGAAGCTGCTCTGCAATTTTGCTGAATCCGAATTGACCCATCTTTGGTGTAAGAATTTCACCAAGAAATGGGCTACACGAACAATGGTTCAACTTCATTCTGTAACTTCTTCTGATATCTCGGTTAATGAGACTTATCTTCACTGGATTTCTTCGGTGAAAATACTTGACATAGTAAAAGAAAGACATGAGATGACAACGAGTCTTTTGGCATCAACCAGCGAACCGAGCAAGTGATGTACCAAACTGCGATTATGCAAAATCCTATGTGTGCTAAATTCTAGCCTTACTTTGTATTAAAGAAAATAAAAGGCTATAAATAAAATATGTTTTTGAGTGTGTTTTTCTTTATAACAATGTCATGTATCCATTTAATGCATACATTTAACATTTTTAATACACAAACACTTTCAATGCATCAAGAAATATAATGAAACACAAAAGATAGTAATATTTGATTCCAATAAATATCCACTGCGGTCTAAGGTTCTATACAGATTTTACCAAAGGCCTTATTTACTCTCTTCTTAATTTTTGCCTAAAAGCCCTCACTAGCCGTTAGCAGATTTTTTTTAAATGAAGTATCATTTTAGCTTGTCCCTATTGACAGGATTAACGAACTCATTTCCATCCAAGTCCATGATCTTCGCAGCTCCTTTACTAAGGATCTTCTTGATCATGTAGGGTCCATCCCAGTTTGGTTGAAATTTTCCTCTGACATCAGTATGCAATTTCCTTGATTGTTTCAACACTAAATCCCCTGCTTTCAATGGCTGAGTCATCCATTTCACTTTACGATTGTAAGCCCGTGCCATTCTCATCAATCATATTCAGTTCATCATACTTAGCCCTAGTCCATTCATCCTTTGACAATCTTGACTCAAGAGCTACCCTTAAAGATTTAATCTCAATTTCGGCCGGTAACACTGCTTCCGTTCCATAGACCAATGAGAAAGGTGTTTGCCCTGTTGGTGTTCGAACACTGGTCCGATAACCCCATAACGCGTATGGTAAATGATCAGCCCAATCCCTGTACTTGCTAACCATTTTAGCTAATATCATCTTAATTGACTTGTTAGCTGCTTCAAACGCGCCATTTGCTTGTGGTCTATAAGGAGATGAGTGGTGGTATTCAATGTTGTATGCCTCAATCAACTCTACGGTTTCTCCTTGAAATTGAATGCCATTATCTGTCACCATGTGATGTGGTACCCCAAACCGAGCGAAGACATGCTTCCTAATGAACTGCGCCATCTTCTTTGTAGTAACTCCAGTGTAGGATTCTGCCTCTATCCATTTCGAGAAGTAATCGACTGCCACAACAATATAGTGATGCCCGTTGGTGGAGGACGGCCTTATTTCCCCGATGATGTCAATCCTCCATGCTGAAAATGGCCAAGGCATAGTCAAAGCTTGTAACTCCATCAGAGGAAGATGGTTGATGCTTCCGTAAATCTGGTATTCATGACAAAGCTTTACTTCTTCAACACAATCACTTAGAAAAGTCAACCAAAAATATCCAAACCGTTGAATTTTCTTGGCTAACATTACACCATTCATGTGTGGTCCACATGATCCTGCGTGTATTTCTCGCATCAACTTTCTGGCTTCTGTTTGCGAAAGGCAACGTAGCAATAATCCATCTGAAGATCTCTTAAACAACTGATCATCAACCAATCTGAACTGTACTGCCAATCTTCTGAGCGAGGTTTTGTCTGAGTCAGTGGCCTCTTGCGGATAAGTCCCATCTTTCAAATACTGAACAATGTCTGAATACCATGACTGCTCTTCCTCATCACTAATATGAGCTATTGACAAGTAGTACGACACCTTAGTCGTTTCAACAATTAACGACTTAATTGGCTATTTTTTGGGTCTTTCCCACATTTATGTTAGAGTTGTAAGAGAATCGGCCATCTAATTTTCTTCTCTTGGCATGTGACAGAACTCACACTTGCTGAATAGCGTGGCTTTTACCCATATGGCTTCCAAGTACGGCCTGAGTGATTCCTTCTTTAACTCCCATTCACCGGTAACTTGCTTAATGACTAAATCTGAATCTCTAATAATCTTAACTGTATCAGCCTTCATAATGATTAATGAAGATATTCCGAATAAGCAAGCTTCATACTCAGTCCCGTTATTGGTTGTTGGAAATTCCAATCTTTTAGATAGTGGAATGATTTCGCCATTTGGAGTGATGATGATTACTCCGAGACCAGCTCCTTTCTTGTTTACAGCACCATCAAAGAACATTATCCATCTACCAGATTCCTCGGTTAATGTGGCTAACTGGTCATCTGGGAAATCCAAATTCTCAACATAGTCAGAATCAATTGGTTGGTTTGCCAGGAACATAGCTACTGCTCGCCCTTTAATGACCTTCTTGGTGATGTACTCAATATCAAATTCTGACAACAATAATAGCCACCTTGACAATTTTCCAGCAAGTGTTGGAGTCTAGCAAAGATACTTCATTGGATCTACCTTTGCCACAACTTGTATGCAATAAGATTGGAAATAATGACGTAGCTTCTTTGTTAACCATAGCATGGTGGCACATGTTTTCTCTACAATTGTGCAGTGCGATTCATAATCTAGCAACTTCTTACTTAGATAATAAACCGGATACTCCTTTTTATCTTCTTGCTCCTAAACCAACATAGCCCCTACTGACCTTTCCTCAATTGCCAAGTACAAAATCAATGGCTTTCCCGGAGTAGGCGGCCTTAGCACCAGAGGATTCACCAAATATGCCTTTATTTTGTCAAAGGCTACCTGACACCGATCATTCCAAACAACAGGTTGTTGTTTCTTTAGCAATTTGAAAATAGGTTCACAGATCATTGTTTGTCGAGCTTTAAACCTACTGACATATTGTAAAGAACCAAGAAAACTTCGGACCTCCTTCTCCGTCCTTGGCACATGCACGCTCCTAATAGCCTCAATCTTATCTAGATCCATTTCAATTCCTCTCTGACTGACTACATGCCCCAAGAGTTTTCCTGAAGTGACTCAAAACACACATTTCTTTGGATTGAACCTTAAGTTATACTTCTCGACGCGAGTCAGGAATCTATCCAATATCGCCGGATGTTCTTCTAGAGTAGCCGACTTTACCATCATGTCATCAACGTACACTTCAACTTCCTTATGGATTAAGTCAGGCAGCAAGGTGGTAACAGCCCTATGGTAGGTTGCCCCAGCATTCTTCCATCCGAATGGCATAACTCTATAGCAGTATGTGCCCCATTCCGTGATGAAAGCCATCTTGAATTTGTCAATCACATTCATCAGTATCTAATTATATCACTACACCATATATAGCTTCTGCCAACTAAAAAGCAAAGTGTTGGCATCAAAGTGTTACCATTTCTATATAGTAAATTAGCCTTTGCTAACACTTATTTGTTAATGTTGATAAAAATATATCAATAGTGACACATTTGTTATAAAAATGAAAGTGTTGGTAAAAGAAGTGAGAAATAATGAATTTAAGGGGCGGGAATGTGAAATAATAAAAGAGAATTAAACCCGCTTAACTTTACTCTTCCTCTTCCTCTATCCCTTTTTACTCTGCCTCTTCCAGTCTTCCTCCCTCGTTCAATCTCGCACCAAAACCTCTGCCTCCTCCGCCGACTATTCCTATTTTCAACCATCTCCGCCTCCTCAAACCACCACTCCATCTCACTCTCCACCGTATCTCTCAGTCCCAAGGTCCAATCGTCTCTCTCCAAATCGGAAATCGCCTGCTTGATTTCAAACCTTGCATCTTCGTTGCTGCCTCTGCTCTCCCTCCTTCCTATCGCTCTCCAACCCTCTCGTCTTCTCACTCAGTATAATTTCTTCGCCTCACCATTCTCTTTTCTTAGTTTCAGTAACCCTAGATTTGTCCTTCAATTGTTATTGCTTTTAGTTTTTCTTTTTTTCTTTAGTGTAAGCTACCTATGAACTTCATTTGATGAAATTATATTAGTTATAAGAGCCGATTTTTTTTGTATGCTGATGTAGAACGCGCATTCGGGGTCAAGCGAGTGGGTCGCTATGCCCAATTTTTTCCTTGTAAGATCACTTGAATATTGAATTAATAAATTTGGATTTTCATTTATGGGCTCTGTTGTAGTTTCTATGTATATTTACTTGTTGGATGAATTTGAATAACGAAGAAAATAATGGATGAACTGTAGATGCAGAATTTGTGATCATTGGAGTTTAATAGAGGCTTCTGAGTTCACAGAAAGGATGCACGCAATGTGTTTGTGAAAAAGCCACTGAGAAGTTTAAGTTGAGTGATTTGTTGTGGTTTGTAATTCTACTGTTTATAATTCTGTTTTGTTCTTTCTGTTGGAACTCTTCTTATGGCCTTTCATTGAGATTCAAGATTTGAATTCGTAAGGCTTAGAGAATCATTTGATCATTACTAATATATACAATATAAATTAGAAACAATATGAAGTGCAAAAAAGAAAACCTGCCAATACTGACTGCATCTAGAACTTAATCACCAACATATACTGAATAGACATTCCATTGTTTTATTCTAAATCTAAGTTTGACAACACAATTAATATAATAGGTTAGGTATGTTTATAAGATACACATAATTTATCAATAATAGTAATATTAGGAAGCATTCAAATAGAAACAATTCCTTCATCAAAAAAAAAAATAGAAACAATTCCCCATAAAACGTTCTGCAATAAAATGTGAGTCTAACTTCAAACTTGGTTTTAAAAATTGTACAACCACTATAATAACTGGCAGTGTACCCGTAATTTAAGCTACTTGTTGAGCCACATCTAGTCAATTCAAAACACAAAATTAAAATTTTCACGCATTCTAAATTAAATCAGTTAGATATCTTCACAATTCTAAAATCTAATGTTCATAGGCATATATACCAATATACCAATTCGTCAAAAAAATTTCTTGTATAATCATAAGCATTTCAAAAAGGATATGCTTTTGTCGAAATTCTTCCCTTTTTTAATCCAAATTCTCTACTGAGATCTACACTGGACTTGTGAAGCTCCAAGGTTATAATTTTTTCGTATGAATAGTTATATGCTAGTGATTGATCTTCTCTATGTTTTCATTACAATTGCTATTCTACCTCTTGTGATTTGAATTTGCTACTGAACTAGATCTTTATTTTATATTTTTGTTTACTTGTCTTTTGCTTTCCGTTTGTGTTTTTATAAAATTAATGTTGAATTGAATTGAAGGTTGTTTGCTCTATAGCCAGCAACTCATTGTCAATGAACATAGATAAGGCTCATCCACCAAGTGTTTGATAAAATGCCAATGTAATTTCTGTACATTGTACACAACAGTTCCTTCGAAATATTTTAACCTTACACTTCTTGAATCATTGAAAATGACAAGAAATCACAAATTTGCAGAGCAAGAATTGATGTCTAATTTCAGCCTGTAAGCAGAGGTTTGGTGGGTTGTTAAAACTTAAAAAGAGAAGTTTCCCGACTGGCTGCTTTCAAGCTCTATAAAGGTTTTTCTACTCTCTTTTTGCTCATTTTCTTCGCTTCTGTACCTATTTTGTTCTGTCTATTTCTTTGCTGGTTTATGAAATAGACTATGATTGTTGTTTGATTTACTTTTTCTGTTTTGTTTTGAATATAAATAACAGAGGTGAGCAAGCATATATATACATATTTTGTAGAGGCACCACAACCCCCTTGATATTTTATTTTCATTTTTATTATTGACTGATTATATGTAAACATAATGTAAAGGCTTCTGTTGTTGTTGGTGCTGTGCTTTTTTGGAGTGTTGCATGATCCAAA